>JASAOG010000225.1:842500-1090000 GCA_030265305.1 Biomphalaria pfeifferi
AGAGCCTCAAAACAGAGCTTCAGCCTCAAAGCTGAAGGAAATTCAAAGATGAGGCAGCCTCGAGATTTCGTCCCGCCCCCACCCTCCCCCGCAATCACTTTCTCCCTTTTTCCTTTCTTTTCACACCATGCAAGTGTGGGTGCATACATGGGCGGATTTAAGTATGCGAAGGTAATTAGATCCTCCTCTGCATGTGAAAACGTGAAAAAAAAAAAGCCACCATACACAAGTTCATTCGGTTCGTACATAAAATATGCTGATCATCTGAGGGTCATCTGAATAGTTCCAGACATCGACGTCTGATGAAGACTTAACATAACAAGACATTTACGTTCGTTGACCTTAGTTTGATACAAGTAAGCTCAGCTCAGAGCTAATTAGACATTTCAGCTTCTCTTTCATCCATTTGCCTACCCTTGTTTTACTCCTTTAAATATAATGTTAAAAAAAAACAACAAACAAACAAGGCAAACCCAGTAACTGGTAATTAGGATAATGACTTCTATTGGATATACAAGCATTGTCATTGTAGAGGTATGTAGTTTATACGTATAGACATTGATTACAGTTTGTCTAAAAAAATAGAGCAATGAGATATATAACATACAAGTTTTTTTAAAGTCATAATTGTTCGTATTGAAGTAACTCCTAACGAGCCTAAGGGAGCTAAGTCAAGCCAAACGCAAGCAAGAATCGAAAACTGACAGAAATATTTCATTAAAAACAAACAACAACAACCAATACACGCCTTTTGGCAGACTACCCGCGTGACGATTGGAATAAGGGACGCCTGTAATGCCTCTTAGTTGAATACGTCTCAGGTGTTCCTTCAGATTTGAAGATAATAGACTTTAGCCAAACCTCAAGCTGGATAACGGGGAATGGCGGAGGGCAGGATTCGAACTCGGGACCATTGAGAACACGCAACGACAGTTCAGAGCGTATATCACACGACCATGAAGCCATTCAGAATATCTGGAGGACATCAGGATAGACCGACACTTTAACATACCTGCACGATGCCAGGAATACATTGTTATACTAGCAAGACGTTAGAAATGACCGACACATTGTTATATCCTGCAGGACGTCAGGAATGATGGATACCTTGTTATGACTGCAGGACGTCAGGAATGATGGATACCTTGTTATACCTGCAGGACGTCAGGAATGATGGATACCTTGTTATAACTGCAGGACGTCAAGAATGATGGATACCTTGTTATGACTGCAGGACGTCAGGAATGATGGATACCTTGTTATGACTGCAGGACGTCAGGAATGATGGATACCTTGTTATACCTGCAGGACGTCAGGAATGATGGATACCTTGTTATAACTGCAGGACGTCAGGAATGATGGATACCTTGTTATGACTGCAGGACGTCAGGAATGATGGATACCTTGTTATAACTGCAGGACGTCAGGAATGATGGATACCTTGTTATATCTGCAGGACGTCAGGAATGATGGATACCTTGTTATATCTGCAGGACGTCAGGAATGATGGATACCTTGTTATGACTGCAGGACGTCAGGAATGATGGATACCTTGTTATATCTGCAGGACGTCAGGAATGATGGATATCTTGTTATATCTGCTGGACGTCAGGAATGATGGATACCTTGTTATATCTGCAGGACGTCAGGAATGATGGATATCTTGTTATATCAGCAGGACGTTTGCTTGATTTTAAGCTTTTGGACATTCCTTTGAAAGCAAAGATTGTGACGTCCTTGCCCAAACGTCCTACAGGACATGGCCGCGAACTTACACAATTGTGACCACAGTCCAAATCACATACCACGCCACCAAGTAGTTACCTTGGATTCAAACTCTAGTCGGCGTCACAATAGTCTGAAAATAGGTCAGACAGATATTCTTTTCATAATTACATGCCAATCATTTTTTCAAAACTGTGAGAATTTTTGTTTTTATTTCATAAATGGTATTAATTATTTCTTTTGTTTAAAATTTTATGGCTGTTGACAAACAAGAATTTGTGTGTGTGTGTGTGCTTTCATGACCGTCCAATCAAATGTTAGCGCGTGCTGTAAGAATGCCTTAAGAGTTGTTAAAGGTTTGACAAGAGAAAAAGTCAAAGTGATGAGTTCTAAGTCCACGACTACGTGCTGACGTTTGTGACGTCACTGAGAGAGATAAAAAAAATGAATGTGGTTATTCCTTCACACACACACACACACAAACGATGCCCGGTGGGGTAAAGTAAGAATATGTTATGAAATAGAGAGAGAATTTAAAACAATGGCGTACCAAGGTAACAGTAGGTAAGTATAAACATGTTTGCGTATGTGAGTGGGAGCGTGAGAGAGGGGACAAAATGAAAGAGAGAGAGAGAGAGAGAGACGGAGAGAGAGAGGGATATAGATCTAGAGAAAATTAAAATAGCAAAGACAAAAGTTAATCAACAGATAGAGAGAGAGATTAAAAGAGATCTAGAGAGTAAGAAGGCTGAGTGGTAAAGTGCTTAGCTTCTGAACCGGTGGTCCTGGGTTCGAATCCTGGTGAGTACTGGGATTTTTAATTTCTGGATCTTTGGGCGCCTCTGAGTCCACCAGGCTCTATTGGGTACCTGACATTAGTCGGGGAAAAGTAAAGGCGGTTGGTCGTCGTGCTGGCCACATGACACCCTCGTTAACCGTGGGCCACAGAAACAGATGACCCTTACATCATCTGACGCCTACTATAAGCTATCCCGACAAGATCTACGTCTAATCTTTCGACTTAGGACCGGACACAACAGAATGCGACGAAACATGTACCGGAAGCTCAAAATTGGAACCAGTGAGGTCTGCCCATGTGGAGTGTCACCAGATAATGCCGACCACGTCCTCCAAAACTGCTCTATTTACCAATAGGCCCGTATAAGACACTGGCCCCAAAACACCCCAATAGAAAGAAAACTATATGGAGAGCTCCCTGATTTGGAAACCATTGCGCAGTTCATCTCATATATTGGTCTAGTCATCTGAACGTTCCAACATAGATAATGAGAACGAAGAAGAAGGAGAAGGTAAATGAACCAACGAGAATCTACAATTGGATCTCTTGGGCCCAACATCCTCGTAGAGAGAAGAACGAGAACATTCTGGACTAAACTAATTCCAAGGTTTCGCCATATCCTATGAGGAAAACAATGACGTTCTGCAATTGAGAGGAACCAACAATGAGCCAAAAAGGAACCAACAAGGAGACATCAAGGAGCCATTAAGGAACCATCAAGGAGCCAACAAGATGCCTGCAAGGAGCCAACAAGGTTCCAACGAGGACCAAAGAGATGTTAACAAGGAGCTAAAAAGGAGCAAACAAGGAGCCAACATGGTGCCAACAAGGAGCCATCAAGGTGCTAAAAAGGTGCCAACAAGAAGCCAACAAGGTGCCAACAAGGAGCCAACGAGTTGCCTGCAAGGAGCCAACAATGTGCCTGCAAGGAGCCAACAAGGTTCCAACGAGGACCAAAGAGATGTTAACAAGGAGCTAAAAAGGAGCAAACAAGGAGCCAACATGGTGCCAACAAGGAGCCAAAAATGTGCCAACAAGGAGCCATGAAGGTGCTAAAAAGGTGCCAACAAGAAGCCAACAAGGTGCCAACAAGGAGCCAACGAGAAGCCGACAAGGAGGAATGATCTTGTACTTGTTAGACTGATTTATCGCCAATCACATATGCAAATAAAATAGCGCTCTTCTTGCTGTTGGATCTTCATTTTCCCTTAAGTCAAAAGTCGAACTACCTGCAAGCTGCAATAAAATGAGGTTCTAGCGCCAAACTACAAAGTGTGTTACTTCTTGTACCAAGCAGAGCCGAGTCTCACGGGATATGGCGATCAGTGAAGGGAGATAATATAACCCTGCTGATACTGACCTGTTGGGGTCTGCTTTCCCTTTCCTACAAGAGTTTAAAGAGGGGAAAAAAACAACACATAAAGAAATCATGAACAATTCTAGCTAGCGTTCTCTCCCTTCTTTCCAGAAAGTGTCACGTGACTCGTGTGAATGTGTAGGAATATGTTCACGAGTGCATTTGAGTGAGCTTTTTTTTTTTAAAACCATATACAAGATATATAAGAATTAACCTAACGCAGTGGTTCTCAAAAAATAGTCAGCGGATCCCTCAAGATTCCGCCCGACGGCCGTACGGGGTCCGACGAAAAATGAAACTTGTATACAATTAAAATAATTTCTTCGCTATATGCCAGTTTATCCGATCGGATAATTTAAGTAAAAATAATCAACTCGCTGTTTGATATGTCTATCACGAATTATTCTCTGACGACCGAAGCGAAAGATTTGAAAACATTCTTCCCTTGGATATTCACAACTAGGTATTGCACCCTTTTGCACGTGGACAAACTCAGATCCCAATCACAGATTTATTAACTCTTTCCCTCCGTACTTATTGTTTCCCATTCAGACGGAATTCTTCATTGTGCTCATTAGTATTTCACTCCCATGTTAGGATGAAGCTTCAAACAGCTTTTTGTTTCGTTGTGATCAGAAAATGTTTGAGTTGGTCTAAGATTAAAGGGGAATGCATGCTCCTGCTATAGAACACTAGACGTTATGTTACCCACGACCCGCGGGTCTTTATTTGCGCATTACTGTCGATATAGTCAATGAGAGTGTTTTGTCAACAATTAAACGAAATAATAATGTAATAAGTAAAGCGAATGTGTCAATGTAAAAATAGTGTGAATGAAGCCATCAAATCAAAATAGCTAATAGGCTTAAAATCCATTTTTTTTTAAAAATTAAAACATTTGCTTGTGGGCCTACATATATTTGATTAAAATTTGAGATGAATAGACTTAATTTTGTATGTTCGTGTGTTAAAGTATAAAGTAGATCTTGAGGTAGACATAGATCTAAATCTACACTAATCTAGAGTTAAAAATGGGCTTTTATAGAGTTCGTTCTGTGTTGCGCATGCGTGACCTTTTTTCATGAATGAATATAGGCCTTTCTCAACACGGCTACGCAACTTTAGCGAACAGCGAACGAATGTATTAAAAATGCTTTAGAAAAACAAATTTGAATGTTAAATTAATTAAAATATCAAATGAATGGACAATAATTAGTATGTTTATGTACAAAGCACAAAACTATTTTTGCGAAAATAAGTTTTATCATCTTAGAGTTCAATAAGAGTTTTAGACCTAGACCTAGGAATAGACTCAGTAGAGAGATGTGCTAATGTGTAACCAATTGGTAATGTCTAATGAAAGAATGTTCGCCAGGAAATCTGTAGTCACAGATATCAGGAACTAATTTATGTAAAAAATGCTTTTAAAACACAAAATTGAAGGTTAATTTTATTACATAATAAAATCAATGGATCTTCTTTTGTATTTTCATGTGTCAAAGTAAAAAACTATGTGCGCAAAGTGTATTTCTTAAAATTAGATCTAGGTCTAGATCATTTAGATCTTTTCTCATGTCAACATTGTTAACCATGGCATAGATCCATAAAATACTATAGCTGTAATACAGGCGGACATCTTTATTTTTTTTTTTTGAGGGTCTTAAGTTTGTTTTAGGGCTACAATACATACACTACGGTCTAAGTTAGTACCTAAGGAACATTCCTGCCTAGTTTTATCAAGATTGGTCAAGCGGTTTTGATGTCTCTAAGTAACATACATACATACATACATACATACTTACACCTCACATTCTACTTTACAATATAGATAAAGAAATGTTTTTTAAAATTAAATATTAATTTAATTTAATGAGGTCAAATCAACGATTAGGAGAGAAAGAGTTAATCCATTCAAATATTGGAGCAGATTATTTTAATATATATATATATAAATAAGGAACGTTATAGATCATTGTACAGCACTAGAAGCGTAGAGTGGTCTCCCTTCTTCTTGGTTGGTATAACATGGATTCATTCCCGTAACGAGCCACGTCACAAATAAAAGAGACCGACTGGAAATGTGTGCTCGTGAAGATTTAGGGTTGCCACTTACAAACATTTACCAGGACATAATCTAAATACACTCATAAAATCACATCACGTTTATCCAAGTCATTTTTCGTTTCAAATTTTATTTTAAACAATTGGTTATTTTAATTCGGACTCCTTCAACAAAATATTGTTATTTGTTTGTGTTTCTCTGTTTCTGTGTGTTTTATTTTACATCTGTGATTTATATACTATGCAATTATGTGAATTTTTCCTTCTTCACTAGTGCCACTAAAGAATGGAATGGCTTGCTTGAATCAGCCAGGAAAACTAACGAGTTTAAGTCATTGATGAGCATTTGTGACTAGATAAAATGCGTATAACGTAATTATTATTATTATTATTATTATTTGAAGTAACGTCTGTAATATATAAGATATAAAGGGTCCGTGTAGAAATATTGACTATTTAAAGGGGTCACCGGGTCAACAAAAAGTTTGAGAACCTCTGTCCTGATATACCGCTACACTGTCAGAGGAAGGCACTATATTGAATACTAGAGGAAGGATGAAACTGTGGAGGGGTTGAAACGTGGCGACTCAAGAGTATTGACTAAGGTGAGAGGAGGGGAGATACGTAGAGAGAAAAAGGAGAATACAGAGAGAGGATGAGGAGATACATAGAGAGAAAAAGGAGAATACAGAGAGAGGATGAGGAGATACATAGAGAGAAAAGGGAGAATACAGAGAGAGGATGAGGAGATACATAGAGAGAAAAAGGAGAATACAGAGAGAGGATGAGGAGATACATAGAGAGAAAAGGGAGAATACAGAGAGAGGATGAGGAGATACATAGAGAGAAAAAGGAGAATACAGAGAGAGGTGAGGAGATACATAGAGAGAAAAAGGAGAATACAGAGAGAGGATGAGGAGATACATAGAAAAAGGAGAATACAGAGAGAGGTGAGGAGATACATAGAAAAAGGAGAATACAGAGAGAGGATGAGGATATATATAGAGAGAAAAAGGAGAATACAGAGAGAGGATGAGGAGATACATAGAAAAAGGAGAATACAGAGAGTGGTGAGGAGATACATAGAAAAAGGAAAATACAGAGAGAGGTGAGGAGATACATAGAAAAAGGAGAATACAGAGAGAGGATGAGGAGATACATAGAAAAAGGAGAATACAGAGAGAGGATGAGGAGATACATAGAAAAAGGAGAATACAGAGAGGATGAGGAGATACATAGAAAAAGGAGAATACAGAGAGAGGATGAGGAGATACATAGAAAAAGGAGAATACAGAGAGAGGATGAGGAGATACATAGAGAGAAAAAGGAGAATACAGAGAGAGGATGAGGAGATACATAGAGAGAAAAAGGAGAATACAGAGAGAGGATGAGGAGATACATAGAGAGAAAAAGGAGAATACAGAGAGAGGATGAGGAGATACATAGAGAGAAAAAGGAGAATACAGAGAGAGGTGAGGAGATACATAGAGAGAAAAAGGAGAATACAGAGAGAGAATGAGGAGATACATAGAGAGAAAAAGGAGAATACAGAGAGAGGATGAGGAGATACATAGAAAAAGGAGAATACAGAGAGAGGATGAGGAGATACATAGAGAGAAAAAGGAGAATACAGAGAGAGGTGAGGAGATACATAGAGAGAAAAAGGAGAATACAGAGAGAGGATGAGGAGATACATAGAGAGAAAAAGGAGAATACAGAGAGAGGTGAGGAGATACATAGAGAGAAAAAGGAGAATACAGAGAGAGGATGAGGAGATACATAGAAAAGGAAGAATACAGAGAGAGAGGATGAGAAGAGATGGGAGGTCACCAGGAAACACGGTAAGAATAGGTCAAAGATCAGAGACAAGATGACCCTGTAACCAATCGTACATCAAAGGGCCAAGATGCTCTATTGTCCAGACTATTGATTGTTTTAGGGGGGGGGGGGGATGGGGAAAACAGATCAATCAGATGCCTAACCAAGTTGGTCCTGTCTTGTTTTACCCGACTAGGGTCCTCGATGTCTTCGTAATACACAGTATACCAGGCAGGGCCGATCTTAGATAATTGGAGGCCCTATGCTAAGTGAATGTGGTGGTCCCAAATGAACAATAAAAATAAACAGCAAAAAAAAAAAATTAGGCAATTTGTTTAAAACCTTATGACTCCAACAATAATACTGGGCGCAAGTTTCGCTATTTCTTCTCTCAATAAACTCGTTTTCAGTCCTGTGCGATGCCCCACCAATTGGAGGCGGCTGCCTAGTTTGCCTTGTCTAAGGGCAGGAACAGGAATCTACAGTTCTATAAATGTCACTTATTAAATATATATATAACCAGACAGCCCTCCATAGTGACGGGTGAATACTACTTGTTCTCCGCCCCCTCTCTTATTTTTTCGTGGGGTAACTCTATCCGAATAAGAAATAAAACAGGGATCTTTCCTTTACTTCTTCTCGTCCAAACTCTTGAACCATGAAGAGAATTATATATATATATATATATATAGATAGATAGATAGATAGATAGATAGATAGATAGATAGATAATAATAAGTTATTATGAAAGACAATAACGCTATATCAAGCATAACTTTTGCCAACTAGACATAGAATAATTGAGCTACAATTCGAACACTATCTCAATGGCAGTTAATGATAGTTAATCTTCGTATTAAATATTTTTCATTTCCGTAAGTTAGTTACCTGTGTTCGCATCCCGTAATATCGACACATTATATATTTAAAGATATAGTTCCAAACGCTATCAGTTTCATAAATCGATTGTTTAAAAGATCGTTTAAAATGCCAAATGTATCTTTAGAATGAAAAATAAAAAAAGCAATTCAGCACTACCTTTATTCTGTACAATGGATACACCAATAAGCTAGCATATTTTGATAGTTATATAAATGTCTAAATCATCAATTATGTGAACTTAAGTTGTACATTGCTATTTTGACAGGGCCGGTCCTACAGATTGCGGGGCTCTTTGCGAAACGGATTGCGCGGGGCCCAGTCTGGGTAGGGATAAAGATAATATATGAAAATTAAGATTTTGTATTAGAAAATAAATTCGTCTTTCCATTTTATTCATTCTTTTCTAAGTACAAAAATCACTGTCAAATTAATTTAACGAGCCATCTCCAGTAGATGGTAGTTTTACAACAAAAAGCCGATAAACATTCAGTTCCGCCTTTTAGAGTTACTATCGACTAGCAAAATAGCGCTTTTGTTTTTTCAAAGAGGTCGAGATAGATTTAGGTCTATATTTGTATGCCAGTGACTATTGAAGTAAATGAAGTCTTGGAACTTCTTCCTGTAGTTAAAATTCGTTGTATTCTTGCATTTTTAAAATGAAAGCTGACAATGTCGTGTGTTTTTTTTTTAATCGCGAATAGGATTGGCGTTTTCATATTGAATGACACTCCGAAATGACAATTTTATCTGGGTTTTTTTTTTAGGAGATTTGCATGAGTTTTCAGAAGATTTTAATAATTTCAGAAAGATTTTCATGACTTTTTCGTATATTTCGCAATTTCAGGAGAATTCCAGGAACCCTTTAATAATAAGTTAAAATGGTTTAATTTAATTTAATAATTTACAACTAGAATTCGCGCGGGGCCTTTGTTAGTGCGGGGCCCACTGCGGCCGCATAGAATGCAGTGGTTTAAGACCGGACCTGCATTTTGGTATGAAAGTTTGGTATGGTTTAATGGTCTAATGATCGTAGATACCAGGGCGTGGTAGTTATAGGTATGTTTTTTTGTTTTTTTGTGGTAAAAACAGTATTAGTTTGTTTAACATGTTTCTGATGTTTTGTTTTTAGATTCGAAGATAATTACACCCTAGCTAGCCCAGACCTCCCGCACAACGGAGGGGTAGGCGACGGGTTCTAGCCCTGGACCATCGTGGCCATCCAACGACAGTCCTGGGCGCAGACCACACTACCGAAAACTGGTGGTGTTCGGTATTGGTTGATGAAGTGAAGAAAGTATCGTGGTGTCTTGGAAACTAGACACTACCCAGTTAGTAAGGGGAAAGAACTGATGATGTGACATTTTTTTAAACTTTATTTTTTTTTTGTCCCTAGTGAATAGTCCTAAATGACTGCAATGCTTCTAGGGGGCAATGGGCACATGGCTTCCGTCTTTCAGTCTGGAGTTAGTGACAGAGATGATGAAGAGAGTGTTAAAGAGAATGTCGTAAAATAGTGAATTAAGAGAAAGAGATAAAGATGTAGTGTCGAAGAAGGAGAGAGAGAAAGAGAGAGAGAGAGAGAGAGAGAGTGAGAGAGCAAAAAAAATAGAAAGGGAAAGAGATAAAGAGAGAGTGACAGAGTGTCCAAGACGGAGAGAGAGAGAGAGAGAGAGAAAGAGACAAAGCGGAAAGAGAGAGAGAGAAAGAGAGAGCAAAAAAAGAGAAAGAAAAGAGAAAGAGAAAGAAAGAGTGAAAGAATACAAAATAAGAGAAAGAGAGAGAAAAAAAAAGAGATAGAAAGAGAGAAAGAGAGAGAGACAAAGAGAGGACGCAAAAAAACACCTCCTGTGCGCCTAAAGAAATGTAACACTTTGGAAATGAAATGTGAACAACGGGAAAGTAGGGGGGGAGGTAGCAAAGAAAGGAAAGACGAGAACAGATGGAATAAAAGAACGGAGAAAGTGGGAGGGCTACAAGTACAGAAAAGGCAATCATTGAGGTACTGTTAAAGCCAAACAGAAACGAAAGAACCGATCGATAAGGTCCAAGTGTACGTCTGTCTAATGCAGACATCTATTTCATGATAGGCCAATACAAGTCACGTGTCTCTGTGTCTAGTTTTGTTGTTTTTTTAACTACACATTGCTGGTGATGAACGGGTGCTTTGCTGCGACCCAAGCAATCGGGGGGGGGGGGGGGACCTACAAATAGCTGCCCCTCCCCCCACATTTCTAAGAAGAGCTATGTCATTTGAATCCTAAGGGAGCCAGGGCGACTCTTTCTTTCCACCGTTCTTAGGGACCCTCTGTTCTTTATTAGGGCTCTATGGCCGATTAGAAGGGTATAAATTCGATGAATTTGATGAAGTGTGTATTAGATTACAAGAAAGAGCACATCAATCTCAACTCCCAGTAGGGGTTTAGGGTAGCACCGAATGGCTAATGTTGAGGGCATACGGCAGCAGTTACATGGCAATGTGTGTGGTATAGGGTAGTGCTGACTGGCAAATGTTTAGGGCATAGTGCAACATTTAAAATGATATGTGTGGTATAGAGTAGCACTGAATGGGTAATGTCTAGGTCAAAGGGCAGTAGCTATATCACGATGTGTGTAACATAGGGTAGCCCTGAATGGCAAATATCTAGGGCCCAGAATAGCATTTTAATGTACATGTGTGGTATAGAGTAGCACTGCATAGCAAATGCCTACGGCATGTCTAGTACCAAGGGCAGGAGTTAAACTGCGAC
Organism: Biomphalaria pfeifferi; assembly: GCA_030265305.1. Lineage (NCBI taxonomy): Eukaryota > Metazoa > Mollusca > Gastropoda > Planorbidae > Biomphalaria > Biomphalaria pfeifferi. The sequence continues at coordinate 853,890 of JASAOG010000225.1, forward strand.
GTGTGTGGTATAGGGTAGCACTCAACGGCTCGCGTCTGGGGCAACAGGTAAATGGCAATGTGTGTGGTATAGGGTAGCAATCAACGGCTCGCGTCTGGGGCAACAGGTACATGGCAATGTGTGTGGTATAGGGTAGCACTCAACGGCTAACGTCTGGGGCAACAGGTACATGGCAATATGTGTGGTATAGGGTAGCACTCAACGGCTAACGTCTGGGGCAACAGGTACATGGCAATGTGTGTGATATAGGGTAGCACTCAATGGCTCGCGTCTGGGGCAACAGGTACATGGCAATGTGTGTGATATAGGGTAGCACTCAATGGCTCGCGTCTGGGGCAACAGGTACATGGCAATGTGTGTGGTATAGGGTAGCAATCAACGGCTAACGTCTGGGGCAACAGGTACATGGCAATGTGTGTAGTATAGGGTAGCACTGAACGGCTCGCGTCTGGGGCAACAGGTACATGGCAATGTGTGTGATATAGCGTAGCACTCAATGGCTCGCGTCTGGGGCAACAGGTACATGGCAATGTGTGTGGTATAGGGTAGCACTCAACGGCTAACGTCTGGGGCAACAGGTACATGGCAATGTGTGTGGTATAGGGTAGCACTTAACGGCTCGCGTCTGGGGCAACAGGTACATGGCAATGTGTGTGATATAGGGTAGCACTCAATGGCTCGCGTCTGGGGCAACAGGTACATGGCAATGTGTGTGGTATAGGGTAGCAATCAACGGCTCGCGTCTGGGGCAACAGGTACATGGCAATGTGTGTGGTATAGGGTAGCAATCAACGGCTAACGTCTGGGGCAACAGGTACATGGCAATATGTGTGGTATAGGGTAACACTCAACGGCTAACGTCTGGGGCAACAGGTACATGGCAATGTGTGTGGTACAGGGTAGCACTTAACGGCTCGCGTCTGGGGCAACAGGTACATGGCAATGTGTGTGGTATAGGGTAGCACTCAACGGCTAACGTCTGGGGCAACAGGTACATGGCAATGTGTGTGATATAGGGTAGCACTCAATGGCTCGCGTCTGGGGCAACAGGTACATGGCAATGTGTGTGATATAGGGTAGCACTCAATGGCTCGCGTCTGGGGCAACAGGTACATGGCAATGTGTGTGGTATAGGGTAGCAATCAACGGCTAACGTCTGGGGCAACAGGTACATGGCAATGTGTGTAGTATAGGGTAGCACTGAACGGCTCGCGTCTGGGGCAACAGGTACATGGCAATGTGTGTGATATAGCGTAGCACTCAATGGCTCGCGTCTGGGGCAACAGGTACATGGCAATGTGTGTGGTATAGGGTAGCACTCAACGGCTAACGTCTGGGGCAACAGGTACATGGCAATGTGTGTGGTATTGGGTAGCACTCAACGACTAACGTCTGGGGCAACAGGTACATGGCAATGTGTGTGGTATTGGGTAGCTCTCAACGGCTAACGTCTGGCGCAAAGGGCAAACAGGTACATGGCAATGTGTGTGGTATAGGGTAGCACTCAAATGGCTAACGCCACGAGGAAAGGGCGGCTTCTAAGCTAAATGTGTGATTTTTGCGATTTTCGCGCTGATTTATTTTTTTCTCCTGACTTGGTAAACACTACCATTTTCGTAGACGATCGTGTGATAATAACTGTCTATAAACTCGTTTATTGTTATCAGTCAAAAGTATAGGAGCCTGAAGACTTCCGACAGCTACAATAAATCGTAACATATTTTTACTTCCTAGGGTGTAACTGGAATCACAGTTGCTGACTGGTAAAGCGCTTAGTTCGAATCCTGGTAAAAATTGAGATTTTTAATTTCGGGATTGTTAGGGCGCATCTGTGTCCACCCAGCTCTAATGGATAACTGAAATTAGTTGGTTGAAAAGTAAAGGCAATTGGTCATTGTGCTGGCAACATGACACCCTCGTTAACATTGGTAACAGTAACAGATGACCTCTACATGATCTGACCAATACATAGGAAGGTCTGAAGGGGAATTTTATTACATTACTTTTGGTTGTAACCAGACGACAGGCGTTAATTATCACTTTGTTTAAAGACATTTACGAAGGTCATCTTAAAAAAAGACTTCTACGAAAGGCAAGCGGCTGAAAAAGTTTTGTAATATATTTTATTTTTTTCTTAGGCTAGGGCTACATGGAAAGACAAGTTATCTAGGAGGCTCTCGTATCATTTCCCCCTTTTTTTTTTCCTTTAATTCCTCTCATTTCTCTCCCTTTTTGTTCAGAATGATATCAGGTTGTCTTCTCCTTGTCCGAAACGGACAAGTCATTTTGCGCGGGAAATAGCATTTCTGGTGTAGCTCCTACTTGCCAACAACATCATCATCCTTCTCTTCTTTCTCCTTTCTCTACTTCCTTTCTTTCCTTTCATCATTTCAAACTTTTTCTTTCATTTCTAATTCTGTGTTTCGGTGTGTGAGTTATTGTCAATGCAGCATATGGGACAGGAATAAGAGAGAGAGTAAGAGAAAAAGAGAGAGAGAGAAAGAAAGATAGATAGGTTAAGAGAGAAAGAGAGTAATAGAGAGAGAGAGAGTAAGATATTGAGACAGAGAGTAAGAGTAAGAGAGACAGAAAGAGAGAGAGAGAGTCAGACAGACAGACATACAGAAAGAGAGAGAAAAAGTAAGAAAGAGAGAAAGAGAGAGAGAGAGAGAAAACGGGAGAAAAGAGAGAGAGAGAAAGAGAGAGAGAAAGAGAGAGGGGTTAAGAGAAAGAGAGAGAGAGAGAAAAAGAGAGAAAGGGTAAGGGAGAGTAAAAGAGAATAAGAAAGAGAGATTAGAGAGATACTAAGAAAGAGAGAGACAGGCAGATTAAGAGATAGAGAGAGAGAGTAAGAGAGAGTAGGAGAAAAGAGAGAGAGAAAAAGAGAGAGAGAGAGAGAAAGAAAGAGAGAGAGAAAGAGAGAGGGAAAAGAATATAAAAACACAGCAGGAGAGAGTGTATGACGAGAAATCACGTAATTTTCAGATAAAGGTTAACTTTAAGAAAGAGCGCCCCAGCTCCCACTCCTTACTTCACCCGCCTCCAAAATGAGCCTCATTTTTAGCGGCGCCCATTTGGGAATAGCAATACTTCTATGCTGCCAGTCCGACCATCTGTCTGTCTAGTTTTAAGCTTTAAAAAAACAACACTTGAAACCGCTTTTGAAATTCAGATTTCGCCATAGCATTGTAATATTGTAATTAGAATGATTATTTTGTGGACTTCTGTAAGCGAACCCTTTCGCATTTTTTGAATGAGATATGGAAACTTTTTTTAATGACACATAGGTCTATTTTAGTTGTTAAACTACAGATAAAACAAGTGAAATAATAAAAAAAAACAAACAACTATACTTTTGAAAAAGAACCTCCATATGATAAAATAAAATTGCATTAAACATTTTGAAATCAAAAGTATACTCAATTGCGACTGTAAGGCATATGCCATTCTGCATTTTGACAAGAGTCACATTCGCGCTTTGTGGGGATAGCACCGTTCATTCACTGCCATATCTCTCATTATTGCAAAGCTTATCTCCAGATAGTTAAGTACATTTTCCATAAATAATAATTAATTACGAATATTTTGAATAACCTAATTTGTTACTTTTTTTTTGTATTGATTCATGTGTTGTCATCGACAATGAATATTTTTGCAAAGTTCAAACTTGATCCAAGAATGGGAGGTGAGAATAATAATGTGAACAACATTTTGACAAGACAGACAGACTGACAGACAGACAGACAGACTGACAGACGGAGTTAAAAAGCAGTCGGATAGTAGGCCTTCTGTACAACGGATAGTAGGAGAAAGTATTGCATCTTATGGGTAGATAATGAAATTGTTTAATCTCCGGTCTATGCATCTATAATGTTTTGATATTTTTCTAGTTTATGTAATTAAAAAAAAATATTCTGTAGGTATTACATCTACTTATGCGCCTCCCAAAAGCGTGCGCTTTTGTTTGCAATTAAGCATTTTATTGCTTACATTTAATTCTTTAATAAGTATTTCTTTAATTAGTATATTTTTAAATATTACAAAGAATTTGTTAAAGTTTAAAAAGTAGATAATTTTTAATTTACTTTAAAATTTAAAAAAAAAACACTAATTAAATATTACGAAAAATACCAAGAAGGAAATGTTATTTCGTAAACGATTGTCTAACAAAAATTCATCCAAGAACTGCCCACCTCCGTGCCTCCTTAGACTAGTGTAAAGTAACAAAGTAAACTACTAAATAGGACTATGTTTGGGGAAAGTAAATATCGTAAAGGAATGTAAGCCTCATGACACCTTCCTTAACCCTAGGCCATTAAAACAGATGTCCTTTGCATCATCTGTCCTATAGATCGCAAGGTCTGAAAGTGGAACTTTTTTTTTTTTAGTATATAGGTCCCTTATTTGAAATAACACATTTAGTTTTAACGAAGCAATTGATAAATCTATTCCACTGTTCAAAAGAAGATCATACAAGATCAACTTAAAAAGATATATAAAAAAGTGTACATAAAAATTGTTAAAGAAATTAGAAAGTTGAACTTCATTCTGAAATACACGGCAACGCTAATGTGTTTTAAAAGACATTCGTAAGCAGTTCAAATATGTGTAAACATGAGTTCATCATCCTTCCTAAACAGAACAGTGCTATAGCAAGACACCGCAAGGGAAACAACCGCTGTATATGTTAAAACATTGCAATAAAGCTATTTACCCCCCATTTAAAATAGCAATCTCTCAAGTGAATATTATTATTATAGCTTTTATATAGCGTTACTTTCATGCTTATAGCATGCTCAGAGCGCTTTTGGTCCAATCTCATTTGTGGACCGGTGGGGGGGGGGGGGGGTGGAGGGTTAGGAGTTAGTTTTCCGTGCTGCCTTTAGGCGCTCAGTAAACACAACTCTGCCCGAGTCGGGTGTCGAACCTCGAGCCGAGCCAAGTTCAAGCACACTTAGCCTCTCGACCACGCTTCCCACCAATAAAGGATAATGATTTTATTTCCTGATAAACGATGTCATAAATAATGTGCCTCTAATTAAACGTAAAGGTTTACTTTAAGGCCATGCAGTCTACAGGGCAGACGATGTTAAGGTCATCTGTTTCTTTGGTCAACGGATAACGAGCAGTGTCATCTGGCCAGCACAACGACCAACTGTCCTTACTTCTCCGCAGCTAAAGTCAGGTACCCATTTAGAGTTGTCAGTGGAAAGACCAATATTGCAACATCACAGGTTTATTTGGTGACGACCCATTGGTTTGCCCATAGGTTATGACGTCGCTGGTCAGTGTTGAGGCCTACTATAACGATAGTTTTGGGTCACACGCGGAATCGTTATAATAGTGTTGCAACTCTAGGGTAGGCACTCAACGTAAAGGCAGACAACTCAACACAGTTTAACAGGAAATAAAGACAGGTGTTTATTCACTAGGACAAACACATAACATTCTTCAACTTCCTCAGAGTCTTGCTAATATTTGCCAGTCCTTTAGACAGCAACCCGAATGTGGACCAACGACAGCCTTCCCCGCTTCGCTCCAGGTCCCTTCTACAACCTTCAGGCAGCACAAAAGCTGGCTTCTTTGTTTCCAAGCATTCAGACTCTTCACAATCCCTGATGCACTGTTATTCTCTCTCCCTCGTGTCTTCCTGTTTGCGTTCACTAGTGCGCTAGTGCGCACTTCAAGCACTGGTGCAAGGCAGGGTTACAACAATAGTTTACGTATTATAATAGCGCAAATATCAGTCAAAAGTATAGGAGCCTGAAGACTTCCGACAGCGCAACTGTCCAGACTGGGTGTTTAACATCGATTTACTGTACACACACTTTTTTTGAAGCATCTTAGTTACTCGGCAATTAGTCGATAGTAAACACGAACTCAGGTATAATTATAAATTTACCTGACTGATTGGTAGTTACCTACAATTTATGGATAAGGACTGGCAAAAAATATTAAGATATAACCATAGCAGAATATCGAAAATCTTATACCAACTAAATATATATGAAACACAATAAATAAATGCTGGTTTAATAATAGATTAAAGAAGCTTTGTAAGCAGAATGAAAACCTATATAGAAAATTTAAAGAAACTAAGGCAGAAAAATTGTATATAAAGTATATTAAAATTAAACAGCTAACCCAAAAAGTAAGCTGACAGCTGCAGAGTAAATATATAAACAATGTAAATCAAAGGATAACAACACAGTCCTATAATCATACATTGAGTCCAAGAAAACGGAGTAGCACGATTAAAAATAGAAGATAACTTAACACATAATGATAATGAAACCAAAGCTAACATTCTAAATAAATACTTTGCATCAGCATTCTCAGCCCCAAGAGACAATGACATATTACTTAATTTGAACCAAGTAGACAACATAGGAGATATAGTAGTACAAGAAAAGGAATCCAAAAACTTTTAGCCAACATCAAACCAAATAAAGCATCTGGACATGATGGTATTCCAGCTAGATTACTCAAAGAACTAAGCCATAAGCTAGCACCAGTGTTTAAAATACTTTTTAGGCATCTCTTAACCAGGACAGAGTACCAAGGAACTGGAAAGAAGCTAATGTCACCCCTCTATTTAAAAAAGGAGAAAAATCTGACACAGGAAAACCACTTACACTAACATAATGTCGTTACGCCATACCAACATGACTATAGGAAATATAGATCTTGTTAAACACAACGAATAGGAATAATTGATGATTTTTGAAAAGGTTTAGATAATATTGAACAAATAGATGCTATCCTATTATATTTTTCTAAATCTTTTGACAAAGTTGACCAGTATAGTTTGCCTACAAAATTAAAATATTTTCGCATTGATGGTCTATTACATCTATGGATTAAGGATTTTCCGATAAGGAGAGAACAAACTGTAATTATAAATGACTCTAAATTAACACCAATAACAGTAAACTTAGTGTACTTCAAAGAACAGTCTTAGGTTCTCTATTTTTAATTTACATAAATGCAGGGGCGGACTGGCTATATGGGCAAACGGGCAAATGCCAGGTGGGCCGGTACCAAATGGGCCGGTCTGGTCGTGACCAAAAAAATTTTTTTTTCAATGCAGACAACTAATAATCAAAAAACAAAAGTGACAGAGCAACACAGATGGCCAAGCACGCTTTCTTGTGTTGTTTTTCTTTTTTTTTTTTTGTAAATTATTATTACTATTAATTTTGTTTGAAATTCAACAAGAATATAAAAAGAAAAATTACACTATACACTTTATATATTGTTTTTTGCACAACGTTAGGCCGTTCATTTTGCTGTATACGAGCGGCATGGACTTCAATACTGCTTTGATGTCTTCGAGGTTGTCTTTGGCCTATTCATTTTGCTGGTCGGCATGGACGTTTGATGGCACTCCCATTTGTTTTTGCTCCTTCCCTCCCCCGTCTTTCGATGGTTTCATTGAAAGTTAACGAAAATGATGGATGAGAGAGGTTTAGTTCGAAAACATTGATATAACGCAGAAAAAAAAATAGGGGTGACAATTAGCTCTTTAACAATATAGATTAACATAAACACAGCCGCGATATTGCAAACCACCCAACTTATTCTCAGCTCAATATAGATATAGAGTTCTACTTTCTGCGATTTGTAAAGAAAAAGTAAGATTTCTATTTGTTTATTTTAAATAGCATAGATCTAAAAATATTACACTTAAAGCTTACCAAAAAAAAATATATGTAATTTTAAAAAAAACTTACTATCTTAAAATCTTATTACTATTATAATTAATGGCAAACTTATGCATAAGTCATTAATGATGGAAATTCTACTAATAATAATATAATACGGACAGACGCAGAAGGCGAAAAGAAAATCTAAATCGACCTTGGTTATGCTTGCCTGGATGTGGCAAAATATGCAGGTCACAGCTGGGGCTGCGCAGCCACGGGAAATACTGTATTCCTCATTATTCTTGGGACTCGAAGACAAGCCTTATGATTATTACTTAATGTCAGCCAGGTTATCAATGTTCAAGTACTCCATATTTCATTGAGGATATCTAACAGGAGTTATTTCATTGAATCGAGTGTTTCTTTGATATATCCACCAAATAGTGACCTGGAATATATTTTTATAGGCACTCCCGAATCCGATTTTATTATATAACTGTGAATACAATACAACACATCTCCAAAAAAAAAAAAAATACAATCGTGACATCGTCACCCACCAAGAGTCTTATCTCAATGTCTCTGTAACATTTTCTTTTATTTTATTTAGGAATACACCCTTCTTACTACACGGTCGTAGCCGGTGGGACAATAGTGATGATCATTACTTAGATAAAGTATGTTTTTTTTTACCGTTCACTTAATCGGATACAACTTCTTTGTATTAGAAATATCTGTTAAGAGTTCACTGTGACATTAAGGAGATTTTTCAAAGAAAAAAAAAAGGTTCGACATAAAGAATGGAAAAGAAAAATGGAAGGATGTTAAACACTGGCTGTGGCGTAGCTAGGGTCGGGGGAGGCGGGAGCAGAATTTGAAAATGCTCACGGGCCCCTGCTTGAGGGTAGGGGCACAAATGAGTGTTTTTGACATTAAAAATTAAATATTACAAAAAAAAATGGAAGACCCCCAAAGAGGTCAAGCCCTCCGGGCCCCCAATGGATGGAAAATTCCTAGCTACGCCCCTGATGAGGGAATGCACATTTGTATCTGTGTGTTTGCTAGTGTGTGTGTGTGTGTGTGGAGGGGGGGGGGTATGATCTACTTACCGATGATATACTGGGTTCCATCCAGACAGGTGGCGAAAGCGCGCCGGGCCACCCTGGGTGAGCAAGGGTTCGACTGCGTTTGCGTGGGGACGTACTCGTCCCGGTACGCTACGTCGTCCGCCATGTCGGGCGCCGCCGTCACCTTGACCAAGGGGAGGCTGGAAAAGGAGCGGCTGGTGGGCTCTGGGCGAAGGCGCCTGTGCTTCAGGTTGGTCAGTTTGCTGATCAGCTCAAACTCAGAGCCATACTTCTTCATGATATTGTTGGTCAAGTGGTTAAGGAGGTCGAGGTTGTAGGGCGACCTCTTGCAGCTGTTGTTGTTGCTGCTGTGGACCGCTGCCTGGTGGCTGGCGCTGTTGCTGTTGCACGCCATGGCGTGAGGAGCTGTTGCTAGTCACGTGACTCAAGGAATGGCTCCCAAAGTATCGACGGAAGAAAGTATCGATGCCTTAATCTTACAGCGTCAAACATGGTCTTAGATTCTTCGACACATAATGCCAAATCACATTTCATGATGGACATATGCAAAACACGTCATCATTTTTAAAAACCACCTCTATGAAGTTTATTTTCAAGCATGAGACATAACCACAAATGTACATTTGTCATTGTTTTTCGTTGATTTTTTGTTTATTTTCATGCTTATAGATGTATACCAATTGAATTACATCAACTTGAATGTATAACAAATCTGTACATTAAAGGTTGATACAATATCTAGACTTTAGTCATTGTAAGATAAAAATAAAAAAAATAAAAAAATTAAAAAAAATTTTTGAGAACTTACAAATAAAAACATATTGGGAAAAAAAAAAAAAAAGAAAGCCCACAAAAGAGGCCTAAGGCCCAAGGATTCCTATGATGATAAAGCTAAAATTGAATAGCGCAAATTCTGAGGTTTCCTTTAAAAAAAAAATAAACAAATTAAAAGAGGCCTAAGGCCCAAGGATTCCTATGATGATAAAGCTAAAATTGAATAGCGCAAATTCTGAGGTTTCCTTTAAAAAAAAAATAAACAAATTAAAAGAGGCCTAAGGCCCAAGGATTCCTATGATGATAAAGCTAAAATTGAATAGCGCAAATTCTGAGGTTTCCTTTAAAAAAAAAATAAACAAATTAAAAGAGGCCTAAGGCCCAAGGATTCCTATGATGATACAGCTAAAATTGAATAGCGCAAATTCTGAGGTTTCCTTTAAAAAAAAATAAACAAATTAAAAGAGGCCTAAGGCCCAAGGATTCCTATGATGATAAAGCTAAAATTGAATAGCGCGAATTCTGAGGTTTCCTTTAAAAAAAAATAAACAAATTAAAAGAGGCCTAAGGCCCAAGGATTCCTGTGATGATAAAGCTAAAATTGAATAGCGCAAATTCTGAGGTTTCCTTTAAAAAAAAATAAACAAATTAAAAGAGGCCTAAGGCCCAAGGATTCCTATGATGATAAAGCTAAAATTGAATAGCGCAAATTCTGAGGTTTCCTTTAAAAAAAAATAAACAAATTAAAAGAGGCCTAAGGCCCAAGGATTCCTATGATGATAAAGCTAAAATTGAATAGCGCAAATTCTGAGGTTTCCTTTAAAAAAAAATAAACAAATTAAAAGAGGCCTAAGGCCCAAGGATTCCTATGATGATAAAGCTAAAATTGAATAGCGCAAATTCTGAGGTTTCCTTTAAAAAAAAATAAACAAATTAAAAGAGGCCTAAGGCCCAAGGATTCCTATGATGATAAAGCTAAAATTGAATAGCGCAAATTCTGAGGTTTCCTTTAAAAAAAAATAAACAAATTAAAAGAGGCCTTAAGTCCCAAGGATTCCTATGATGACATAGTTAAAACTGAATAGCGCAATTATGAGATTTCATTTTTTGAGACATTTAGTAAAAATAAACTATCAGTATCGATAGTAGGTGTGTAACTAAACCAAAATGTATCAAGCCGGAATAACCAAATAGAAACACGAATCCCCCCCCCTCCCAAAAAAAAAAAGGAGAGGCGTAAAATTCCCCGTTCAGACCTTGTGATCTAGAGGTGGGCATCTGTTTCTTTAGCCAACGATTTACGAGCAGGGTGTCATGTGGACAGCACAACGACCAACCGCCTTTACTTTCCCCAACTAAGCTAAACCTATAGAGTAAGATAGACTTATGGGCGCAAAATCCCGAAATTTAAAATCAAAATCCCAGTCTTCACTGAAATTCGAGCCCAGGACTCTGGATTCGGAAGCCAAGCGCCAAACCACTCACTCACTTCGAGCCCCGAAATCCTGTTGAAGACTATCTTTTATTTGAGTCTACCAAGCTCCAATAGGTACATGACATTAGTTGGGAAAAAGGTCAGGCGGTGGGCCACAGAAACATCATCTTTACATCACCTAGCTTATTGATCGCATGGCCGGAAAGGGGAACTTTACTTTGAAGGTAAACCCGTAAAAGAGAATTGTAATAATTCCAAGTGCTACTGTGAACAATGAACTATGAACAATTTTGGATCTTCATTCTTTGTGATACACTTTAGAGTCCTTTGTTCTGGCGACTCGCTTATGCTCCTATTTATGCGACGCTGAATTTATAATTGATGAGATGCGGCGGGTATAGTACAGTGAACAATGTCAGTGATTATGAACTATAAACAATTTCTCGATAACCTTGACGGCTCGACAGTGTTCTATGGTCTGGACCTGGATGCGTTAACACGCTTGTCTTGTGTGTTATTGTAAGTGAAAGTATTATCTGAATAAACGACATAAAAGATACACTATACATATATAAATATGAATATTAAACGATAATCTCGATTCTAATACATCAAACAATAACAAGATGGGTACATCAATGTCAAGGTAAGAGTTTTTGGCGTGTCTGTCGTAATTGTGTGTCGTAAATCCAATTGTACTAGCTTTTTTTTTTTATTTCAAGCCAATCTTTCTTTCAGCTAATATTCAACCTTTCTTACACCTATTATATTTCTTATTGATTTGCCTTCAATATTTTTTTTTTTTTTTTTTTTTTTTTTAAAACTTACAATAAAATTATTAATGAATCTGAAATCCGCTCTTAACGGGCATTAACTGAATTTCACAATTTAATTGTCAACATACGTTACTCTTCATAACATATCACGGATTTTATTTTACCTAGGTTGCTTCCCTTGGCTTAATTACCTCTGGCGCTGATGTGTTAAAATTGAAAATGAAAGTAACAAAAAATAAACAACAACAACACGTACACAATATAAACCATAGATCTTTGGCAGCAAAATTTTTAAAAAATGTACTTTAATAGTTTTGCATTTGTTTATTTATTGCCATTTCATACCCTTATTAAAAGTTGCCAAATTTAGTATTAACGATACATATTTTTTTTAATAGGTCTACTAAATAGCAAATTCGCCATTTAATGTTCATAGAGTTATTACAGAGCTAGAATATAAATCTAAAATGTCCACTGTGTTCTATATTACAATTGATTATGTGAAAAAATTATAGCGCATCACTTTGACTTACTAAAATTTTTAGTTCTGAGCCCATTATATAATTTTCGTAGCTAAGATGTTTGAAGGCCATAGAGGAAAGTGGATTTATGTTAATAACAAACAAATTTAAAGATTTTATTTGGGTTACATACATAGGTGTACCTTGGGTGTAGCTGTAACTACGAAAAAACTTTAATAAAAATCCACTTAATAATAATAATAACAATAATACCTCTATATCTAAAATCAGGTTATTGTTAAGAACAGTGTTTCCCAAACTTTTGACTTATGTGTACCCCTTTAAAAATAACAATAATACCTCTATATCTAAAAGCAGGTTATTGTTAAGAACAGTGTTTCCCAAACTTTTGACTTATGTGTACCCCTTTAAAATTTTTTGTAATGCTGAGTACCCCCCCCCCCCTCCCAAACACATTTATTAACAGAACATAATATAAGGATATTTAATAAAATCGGTTTAGTTAATGAGGTCCAACGCGTACCCCCTCCAAAGTCTTTCCATACCCCTGGGGATACACGTACCCCACTTTGGGAAACACTAGTTTAGTAGAAGACAAAAAGAAGAGTATATGTAAAGTTTATTTCATTTTTCTTGTTAAACAAATATTTATCATGCATTTTTCAGTAAAAAGAAATGTATATTGTTATGTCTATGGAGGGTAAGGCACTGGCTTGACGTAGTGCCGTAAATCCAGAGCTGTACTTATTTATTAAAGCACAATATATGCAAACACTTCTTAACCACGACAATGTTACCAATAGTAACATTTAAAGTAATGACGATAAAAACATAATCCAATTACCAATACAGAGACACTAACCAATGACTAAATTCTGCCAATAGGGAAACACTTTGGGAAACACTGGACTACTTAATTAAGTCGTGGTTTAAACTGTGGATTGTGGCTAAATGTGAGTCGTGCATTGTGAAAGATCGTCTGGTGTCAGAAGCTGTCCAGGCAACATGGTATTCTAAGGTTTCGTCTTATGGACGTGACGCGTGGGCTAATGTGTGACATTAGTGAGCTCCCCTTATTGAGTTACCAGGCAGGCCGCTGTCCAGAGAATGTGACGGACAAAAAATGGATGACTGAGACGAGCCCATGTCGAAAAATGACCCCTTAACGAACTTTTTTTATTGGGGGGGGGGGGGGGGAGACGGTCATTTCATTTCAACTAATCGATTAGTGTAGTTGTTATTAACGGAAACGAAAACTGCCGTTAACGGAAATATAAAAAAGAAACTTTCTGTAAACGTGAAAATATGCTTCACCATTTCGTTTCGTCTTCTAAGTATTTTCTATTTTTAATTTCTATACCTCCAAATTTTCGTTTTCGTTAACGCTAGTTTCCGTTAACGATAAGTACGACACAACGGAAACCGTGTAACTTGTACCGCTTGTGGTACTTCAATTACATAAACAATTGTAGGCCAGTTCTGCTATATAAAACAAAATTAATTAATTAGTACTAAATGACTAATTAATTGGTCATTTTTTTTTACTGATTCCTGTATTGTCATCGACCATGAATAATTATACAAAATTTCAACTTGATCCCAGAATGGGAAGTGGGAGGAAAAAAAACGTGTCAAAACGTAGTAATGGGATTAAATCCATATATACATCCACATTTGTCATTAAGTAGCATTTATTCCCCTTATTTCAATAGCAAACAAACAAAAAAATATTCACCAACAATTAATTAACTTATTGGTTAATTTTTTGATTGATTGATGTCTTGTCAGGTTCAATGAATAATTTTCACAAAATTTGAACCTGATCCGAGAAAAGGTAAAGGGAAAGAAACCATGCTCAAACTTTTGGCCAGACCAATGAACGGAGTTGATATATGCTTTGTAAAAATATATAAGCGGAGCAATTAAGTGCAGACAATCAGGCATTCATAATACGCTGCAAACTCGTAATGAATCATATTTACAATAGTCTTTACGGTTGGAAAAAATGAACGCGCGAATAGTGTAAACATAATACATCAAACTCAATCTATAAGCAGGATGTATCCCATTGTGAATTAGATATCTATACTTTTTCTCAGTAATCGTTGCTTACGGAAGCTTGATATAGGTCTGACCTACAAGGTCTAGAAAATATTATAAGTAAACATTACCTTAAATACACGTCTAAAACGTCCTATAATCTATTTGAACTAGGCTTTTATAAGTCCTAAACCCTAACCTTTTATAAGTCCAGATATTATATATATTTCTATGATTCCACATTTCTTGTATTTCTTGAAAGCCAGCGCTATAGCTTGTATTGTATTGTATTGTAGAGTATAGAGTAATAGCTCGTTGATACGTCACAAGGCTGTACGGCGTGGCAATGAGTTAGTGGTCTTCTATGCCCAAAGGTTTGTGACGTTGTAGGTCAGTGTTGAGGCCTTCAATAACGATTGGTATCGGTGTACGCGTCAATGTTGCCATAGAAATGTAAACAGAAAGTTTCATCTAAACTTCCATTTTCTTTGAATTTCTACAGGGTAATATTATACTGTAAGGGGAGATAATTATTTTCCGGTAATAGAAAAAATGACAATTTTCGATTTCTAAGTGTGGGATCCTATAATAATAATAATAATAATAAAATAAACTAACTTATATCAAAAACGTTCTCTTTATATCTTTATCTTTATCTATCTATCTATCTATGTATCTATCTAGCTATTAAGCTGTACACCCAATCATTAATCTAAACCAATCCAAAGTAATTTTAATTTTCGAATTTCTTCCAAACTATATTTCCTCTCCCGATAATTATAAACACATGTAATCCTTTATTGACGGACAACCCGGACAGAGAACTTCCTGGGTCACTCTACTCCTCCCATGTTTCACGGTGAGATACAATGAAAGTTATATCCAGAGAATGGAAACCAACAAAACAATGTTATGAAAGAGCATCTCACTATCCTGAAGGATCAGACTCAGAACAAAAGAATACAGCCAAGAGTACGCTTGAGCTTGTTTTGTTTCTTTGTATGGATTTGTGACCTGCATTATTTGGTTTGTGTGTGAACACCTGATCAGATTCCAAGTGAAAATGTTACATGTATTTACTTTTGAATGATGTAGTTGTGTGTCTGTGTTGTTTATTTAAATACAAAGCTTATATCAACTCTGTCTGTCTGGTAAAAAGCGTGCACACGTTACTTCTCTCTTCACTTCACTTAATCAATAACAGCGTAAAAAAATAATAATCTACAACATTTATAAGATTTATTTATACAAAGAAAACTTTGAAAAATCAATGGCGCTGAATGGACGAAGTCATTACATTCCAGGCGTAAGATAAGGGGAAACTATTGTCTGCACGAGACAATGTAGGAAACGCAGATAGACACAATAAACTGGAGGCTAATCCATAAATACACCGGTCTGTGTGTTTACTGTGTTCATTATAAATGTGCATGTTGTTGTTTTTTGTAAAGAGAAAAGGCTTATACGTAGTTGGTAGGAACGTAGGAAAGAATTGTTAAAGAAAGAAAGAGATAGAGAGAAAGAAAGAGATAGAGACAATGAAAGAGATAGAGAAAGAAAGAGATAGAGAAAGAAAGAGAGAGAGAAAGAAAGAGAGAAAAGAGAGAGAGAGAGAGAAAGAAAGAAAGAAAAAGAGAAAGAAAGAAAGATATAGAGAGAAAGAAAGAAAGATAAAGAGAAAGAAGAAAAGAAAGAGAGAAAGAGATAGAGATAAAGAGATAGAGAGTTAAAGAGAGGAAGACTGAACGAGAGAGAGAAAGAAAAACAGAAAGAAAGAAAAAGAGATAGAGATTGAAAAAGAAAGAAAGAGATAAAGAGATAGAAAGAAAGAGAGAAAGAAAGAAAGAGAGAAAAGATAGAGAGAAAGAAAGAGAAAGGGGGAAAGAAGGAAAGAGAGATAAATAAAGAAAAAGAGAAAGACAGAAAGAAAGAAAAGGAGAAAGAGATAGAGAGAAAGTGAGAGTTAAAGTGCGAGGTAAAAAAACAAAGAGGGGGAGAACCATAGAGAGGCAGACTGAACGCGAGAGAAAGAAATGAGTCGTGACGAAATTAGTGGACTAGCCATTTAAAACGATTAAGAGAAATGGACTTTCGACTTGCCTCTTATGTCCTCGGTTTAAAGGTGAAGTCAGATGTAATTCAGTCATATGGTAAACATTTCAGTATGTATTTAACATTTAAGTAAACTTTCCGACTATTTCCTAGACCACAACAACGAAGATACACCAAAAAATTCAATTAAACTGATACAGCAGCTTTCATCATATCCTTCCAGATACAGCAGCTTTCATCTCATCCTTTATCTTCCCAGGAAAAATGCTTCTCAGCCTCACCGCTTGTGTGGAAACAATCGTTACATGAGACGATTTGTCCTTAGGAAAGCAAAATTTAGCCCCTTAGAACCGAGTCCATTGCACTGGCGGGGATGGAAGAAAGCCCC
The DNA here is from genome assembly GCA_030265305.1 of Biomphalaria pfeifferi. Classification (NCBI taxonomy): domain Eukaryota; kingdom Metazoa; phylum Mollusca; class Gastropoda; family Planorbidae; genus Biomphalaria; species Biomphalaria pfeifferi. Next base: position 870,571 of record JASAOG010000225.1, read on the forward strand.
AACAAACATAATAGCTATCTACACACCATTCCTGAAGAAGCCGTTTTTTTTTATGGCAGACACCGTGTGTCCAACGAGTTTTTAATTTCTTTCTAAATGATATACATCAACATTTAAATTTCTAGGAAAATCATTAGAGCCTTTTTAGAGATTCGCGTGGAGGTTCCAACCTTCTTGCTCCATGATGGTGTGACTTGAATAGAGTTGTAAAAAAAAAAAAAAGCCAAAAATGGGGGGGGGGGGGGGGGGGGGGAATTGAGGGGAAAAAAATGAGAAAGGAAAAAAAAAAGGGACACAAATATAGCAGGACGACAAAGAGAGAAAGAAGTCCATAAAGACAACTTATAATTAAGCTCAGTTAATCGATTGAGAAGGCTTTGTATTCCTGTTTACGTCTGGAGAGTTGGTGGTCCTACAAAAATATTTTAATGAATGAACAGATTTTTTGTCTTTTCGTAAACAAACCCATTTTCGTACTTTTTTTGTAGTGTACTAAAAATGAGAGCCCATACAGTAACACCAGACATAAATTGAATATTTTTTTCTTCGCTTTATTATAGATCTACATAAATTACGGTAAAACCTTAACAACTTTGACATGGATTAATGCTGTGTGTGTCATACTAGACAGAGTCACAATATCTTACAGTCAGGTCAGTCTGACTGAAAATTTATTCACAAAACATGACAACCTGGCTTGGTCGTTGCTCGTCACATCTCACTAATAAACGCATATTTAAACGTCTTTCCCTCTTAAGAACCACTTAACAGCTTTATTACACAGCAAGCTTTCTCAAACTATACTTCACTTATTTCACATGTAGTCGAATTCGTTTAAGTGGAAAATCGGTTAATCGGACTTGCAACTTTTTTGGGTTCAAATCCTAAAAGTACTGAAACAAATTCTTTCATACAGTCGAATCCGTTTAATAGGACTAACCGGTTATTAGAACCAAAACGTTTGCGTCCAGATATTATCAGATTATCCGGATTCAAATGTACAGCTGAAATAAGTGCCTCCACCTTATGTCCCTTCGTTGTTTCACCAGCATCTTGAACAATACACGTGAATAGTTTTAATATTTTTTCACATGTCGGTCAAACGGGAAAATCCATTTTTACAATCCACTTTCACTTTCGTTTGAAACTAAAAATAAAGGAAGAACTCGCCATGTCTGACATAAAGCCAATGCACTAGATCACGTGACAGCCAAACGAAGACCCACAGGTCGTGGGTAAAATTCGGCTAGCAATCAATAAATCACAGAACTGTGCACCACTCATTCAATCTCTCCCCCCCCCCCACCACGAATAATATAGTGTAATAAAAAATCTGAATAATAAACCAATTATGAAATGCAGAAATGTTAAAGCATAAGGCGCGTAGTTCAAAATGATGGCGTTCTCGCGCTGTTCTCTGGGAAGTGTCCGTTGCTGAAGGTTATGATGTCACTTCCTGTTAGTGTCACTGTGTTAACGGGTTGAAATATTCATTGGCTACTTCTGCTCACGGCTTCCACTCTCTTTCCGCTGACTGATTGGAAACTCAAAAAGTCGATCGCTTCAACTGATATCAATGCGTGCTAGGGTGCAGCGTGTTTGTTTTTATGTGTTAATGTGACTGTGTTTATCAGTATGTGTTTATTTTTTGGTGTTTAATGTTTGCGTTTGTGTGTGTGTGTGTATCTTGTTGTTTTTACGTTTGGCAGTTCAAAATCTCAAGCGATGTAGTTTAACCCTTTGCCATCTAAGAAAAAGTGCATGGTGCTTGCTTCAAAAAACGTTTCATTTGAACTACTTTAGATTGATTCTTGTTGTTTCACTTAACTCTAATCTAAACCATTTTTGGTTATCTTTACGAATCTTATATCAACTCAATTGGTCTGTCTGTCTGGTACAAAATTTGTAGATGTTTTTTCCCCACTTCCAGTTCTAGGATCAAGTTGAAACTTTGCACAATTATTCATTGTACCTAACAAACTCAGCAGTAATCAGAGACTTGCTATTTGCTGACAACTGTGCCCTAAATGCCTGCTCTGAAAATGATCTGCAGAGCATCGTCAGTGACTTCTCAAGAGCATGCTCAGACTTTGGCCTTACCATTAATACAAACAAGACTGCTCCAGGTAAAGCCTACTTGGATCCAAGCATCACTATAAATGGACAGGTTATAAACGCAGTGGACTAATTCACATATCTTGGCAGCACACTCTCGAGAAACGGAAAAATCGATAGTGAAATCGACCTGCGTATCGCCAAGGCCAGTGCATCCTATGGCAGACTGTCTAAAAATGTCTGGAACAGACGAGGTATCACTACAAATACAAAGCTAGGGGTCTATAGAGCCGTCATCCTCCCTACATTGCTCTGTCTTAGAAACATGGACAGTGTACAGAAAACACGCAAAGAAACTGAACCACTTCCACATGACACGTCTGAGAAAAATACTGAATGTCAAATGGCAAGACAAAATACCAGATACTGAAGTCCTTCGAAGAGCGTGTCTGCAAAGCATCCACACAATCCTGATGCAGTCCCAGCTGCGATGGGCAGGTCACGTCTGCAGAATGAAAGACCACCGCATCCGTAAAAGACTTTTGTATGGCCAACTAAGCGAAGGAAAGCGCTCGCAAGGTGGTCAAAGAAAGCGCTTCAGGCACACCCTCAAAGCTTATCTGATGGCGTTCAGCATAGGTTGCTGAGGAAAAAAGAACAACGCTGGCAGAAGAAAAACGCCAGAGAAGAAAAGCAAGGCCAATGACACTAGCTCCAGCTGGAATAACCTGCCCAGTATGCGGCCGAACATTCCGGGCTCACATAGGTCTCACCAGCCACATGAGGAGGCATAAATCCCCAGTGCAAAGCCCTCAGCCCCCTGGATGACAAAGTGGTCATCATCGAATCACGATGGACGAGCTATAACCTAACAAAATGTGATCCAATAAAAATTAGTGATAACACAAGGCAACACAATTTTTGTGTCTCTGAAATAACTATGATTTCCTGTTAGCTTATACATCCAAATGATCAAAAATAGTATTTGTTTTCCCAAAAGTTTGGGTTTGTGGTCAGGACATTGATAGTTCAGATCACGTATTGGATAGCATTATACAACGTTTAAAATACATGTAAGACTTATAATACACTTATGATGTTTGACAAAGTCTTCACAAACATGGTCCATACAGATGAATAAAAGTCAAAAATTGCATGTTCTTTTAGACTGACGATTATAGACTAAATCACTATCACGGACTAGGCCCCAGATATAGTCCCCTATCATATTCTCGGTATACTGTCCTTGGTATCGACGTTCAAATTCCTTCAGGTCTTGATGGAACCATTCTCCTTGTTCCTCTGAGTATGCTCCCATATTCTCCTTGAAATTACGCAGATGAGCATCCAGGATGTGAACCTTTAGCGACATTCTGCATCCCATAGAATGATAGTTTCTCACAAGTGTCTCCACCAGCTCCACATAATTCTCGGCCTTATGATTTCCAAGGAATCCTTGAACAACTGCGATGAAGCTGCCCCAAGCTGCCTTCTGGATGTCTGTGAGACTGTTAAGAAATTGCTGAGACTCCATTATTTTCTTTATTTGTGGTCCCACAAAGATCCCAGATTTCACTTTGGCCTCTGACAACTTGGAGAAGAATTCTTCTAGGTATTTCACAGCTGCCAACTCTTTACCCAGAGCTGTAACAAACTGCTTCATGAGCCCGAGCTTGATGTGCAAAGGAGGCATTAGAACTTTCTTAGGATCCACTAGAGGCTCGCACTTGACATTGCTACTCCCAATGGTAAAGTTGGTCCGTTCTGGCCAATCCCGACGATGGTAGTGTTGCTTGGTGTCTCTGCTATCCCAATGAAAAAGATAGCATGGAACCTTGGTGAAACCACCCTAAAGACCCATTAAGAATGCCAACATCTTAAAATCACCAATTACCTCCCAACCATACTGTTCATAGTTTAGAGCCTGCAGAAGCTGTCTGACGCTATTGTACTCCTCCTTAAGTTGTGCTGAGTGAGCCACTGGGATAGAAGGTAGCTGATTGCCATTGTGGAGAAGAACAGCTTTCAGGCTGCGGGAAGAACTATCGATGAAGAGACGCCAATCCTGGGGGTTGCAGGGTATCCCTATTGCATCGAACAGACCTTTCACATCATGGCAGTAGCAAAGGTTATCATGAAGAGTGGAAAAGACTGAACATCTTTGATGACGTTTTCTCTGACATGCAACTTGAACACTCTCATCTAACAGGTTCCACTGTTTCAGTCGGGATTTCAGAAGCTCAGCTTTAGCTTTGGTGAGACCAAGATCTCTCACTAAATCATTGAGGTCATCTTGGTTAGGAGAGTGAGATATTCCTTCATCATCCGCTTGAAAAACATCAACATTCTCAGCATCACTAGCGATACTGCTGTCTTCCGAGGGCAGTGTATTCTGCGGTGGTTTGGGAAGATCAGGGGAATGTGGAACTGGGGCGATCGAAGAAGGGATATCAGGATAGAGCACAGCAGCTGCATTTTTGCCAGATCGACGCTTTGATGTATCTACCATGCAAAAATAGCAGTTCTTCAGATGATCTGTAGGCTCTCGCCAAATTCTTGGCATCGCAAACTTCATGCTTCTCTTCTCCCCCCCTGAACCAACCTTCTAAAGTCTTCTTGCAGCAGTCACAACTAACATGTGGAGCCCAAGATTTATCTAGATCTCCAACTGGCATGCCAAAGTAGGATTTATATGCTTCCTTCATTGTTGCTGATGTTGTCAAAGAATGTTTCTTCTCACGTTTCTATGAATTTTATGAATTCGCCGCCAACATAACAGAAGGCATCTGCAGGATAGGTGCAACCTCTAGATGCCATATTTTACATAAAGTCAATGAAGTGACTGATTTCAATCAACAATCAATATTCACAATGATTTTATCTGAAAAATCTAAAAAAATTCAGACATATATTTAAATGTACAAAATCAATTCATACATGTAAATGCATATACACTGCAAAACAGAAAATGTTAGACAGCAGTGACAAAACCAAAGTTTTGCCTGAATAAATGAATTATAATAGGTGTTCTGGACCTAGGAAACAAGAAAAGAACAATTTCTTGTAGGGAACAAGAAAAAATATTTTTTTTGTTGCCTTGTGTAATTAATGAATTAAAAAAAAACGGAAATAAATCTTGAAAGAAATGGTTGTAAATGTACAGTTATTTCCCTTATTTATATATATATATATATATATATATATATATATATATATATATATATATATATATATATATATATATAACCTTTGCTTTTTTAAAGTACTTTTTTATATTTTGCTTGTTTGTTTAGTTCAAACTACAGAATGGACATGTTACACAAACTTATAGAAGAAATCAGAATCAGACGAAAACTCTTAAGAGAGACAGAGATTCTCTCTTGAGTTTAATCGATACCTGATCAACAGATTATATTTATAAACCGTTTATGACTGGGCAAGAGAGTAAAATAATTAGGGCCTAAGTAAAATGTAATTAAAACGACGTTTTTAAATGTGAGCATTTGAATTTTAAACCTTTTAATCCGAAACGCGGAAAAGGAGTTTCTTCCCTAGAGAACAGAGCTATGTTAAGCAGATTCATTTCCCGCGGACAAGAGTTACTTTCCGAGGAACAAAAGCTACTCTCCACGAGATCAGGTAACTGACCTGACCAAATGAATGTATTCTAATAAACTATGTAAGTCAAAAAATTTAATATTTCTTTATTTCGTGTTTAAAATATTTGGAAACAAAGTGCTTGACACAAAATCGTTTAGAAAAGTTTTTTTTTTTAAGTAAATGTTTGTAAAGTTAGAGCTTGATGTAGAAACTTTAAACCTTTTGTTTGCAAATGTGTTTAGATATAAAAAAAAAACGTTAAGAAACAGTGATCGTGGTGTGATTTTAAACATAGAGCTTGATATCAGTTCTCAAGTAGATCTATGTATTGAGAAATTTAAATTTAATGTGTATAGTGTCCTCAACACTAAAATCAGACGGATGCGCACCTTGGTCATGGGCCCCATTCTTAAATGCAATTCTGGCCAGACTCGCACAGTCGACAGCAGCACATGCAAAACTCAAAACAATCTGAAAAGACAAAGGCATCTCCCTCTACTCAAGGTCAGGCTGATGCGCTCCCTGGTCATGGCCACACTCTTCCACGCGACTGCAGAGCAAGAGAGGATGATACTAGCTATGGAATTGAGATGCTACAGAAAGATCCTAGGTATCACATAGAAAAACAGCATCAGAAATGAAAGAATTAGTGACAAGATTAGTTCAGCGACCGGAACCCACAATGATCTGCCAAAGGCGATATTTTTCGCCGAGCTTAAAGGAGGGTGACGTAGCAAAGGTGCCCTCTTAAATGCTATAAAGAATAATAATTTTGCCCTCACTGGTATAGACTATAGAGCAAAGTAGCTGGCAGCAGATGGCCTCTTAAAAAGACAGTTGAAGCAGTGGCGTAGCTTGGGATTTGGGGGCCGTGGAGCTTGACCTCATTAGGGCCCCCCTGCATTTTAACATTCGACATCATGCCATGAGATAATGGCAATATTCAATGTCAAAAAATTCATACAATCATATGGGAGCACCCTAAATAAGGATTATCAAATTTAAACCACACCCTAGCTACGCCACTGAGTTGGAGAGCTCTCACGAAGGCTCTCGTAGAAAACAGGCGCAGACGACCACTTAAATAGTACCCCGACGGACAAAGGCTTTGTCTATATCAGATGTGTAAAAATATGCATGTCGAAAGTGGGTATGCGTGGCCATCTGAAACACTGCACTCTGAGTCAAAGAGATTACCATTATTATTATTATTATTATTATTATTATTATCATTATTATTTGTATTATTATGTTAGAAACGAACGCGTTTTATTATATAGAACTTTTAATTTTCTTTCCTTCTTGTAAATAAACAATTTGTATCATGTACATAGAAAATCCCTAAATGTTTTTTTTTGTTTACATTAGTAGTTTTTTTTTATATAGTAAAAATCGTAAACACAATGAAAGTGTTTTTTGTACTGCTATTGTTGTTATAACAACCGCTGTAGGCCTATATTTACCAACGACGTAAAGACAGAACAAAGCAATCGATCGAATTTTTTTTTTCTCTTCAGTTTAATTAAGTATTGACTCAGAACAACGGAAGCATATACATGCAGTAGACACTGATGTCATGGTATTTCAAATCTTTATTCCATAATAGTTTCAAGAGTTTTATTATTGATGAAAAATTGTCATTTTTATCTTACGTGAAAAATGAAGTCAACTAATATTTTGAACTCTACCACCGAAGCAAAAGCCCCCTTAACCTGCGCTATTTGTGGACGGGAGTGTCTCTCCAAAATAGGGCTCCACAGCCACATGAGGAAGTGTGCTCTGAGATGAACCATAGTAGTTCTACGACTGATGGAGGCCAATACGTATTACTTTAAACGCTAACAACTAGACCATGGCTTGAATATTGTTGGTCCGATAGTGAATTCGACGTGGGGCCGCCTAAGAGTTTATGCGATAACACAAACTCTCTTTGTAATTTTCTTTTCTCTTCATTTTCTTTGAGTATTGACTCGCAACTAAGGAAACATATAGTTAGAGGTGTCATGGGGAGAAGAAGAGGGAGGGTTGCCTAGAGAGAGGAATAGAGGGATTAAGTTTGTTGAAAGAGAGAAGTGGTGGGTGATGGTAGTTGAACAACAGGAGGGATGAAATGGAGTTTTTTTAAAGAAAGAATGAGAGAGGAGAGAAGGAAAGACAGATTTGTCAGAGAGAGAGAGAGAGAGAGAGAGAGAGAGAGAGAAAAGTAGGAAGATAGATCGGTCAAAAAGAGAACTACACAGCAAGGCAATGTCCTACACTCACGCGAGTAATATTAACCTGAACGTTCAACATTATGTCTTTGAAATATTGATTCTGTAACTGTTGTCAACAAGGTTCCCCATATTTTCCTTCTACAACATACAAGCAAAAATGTTTTTTTTCTTGAAAAAAAAAAAGAGCTTATATATGGAAAAGAACTGCACATTTACAGCAATATCGCTCAATGCAATTCCTTTTTTTTTCTATATCAAACAAAATAATTAATTACCATTAATTCATTAATTAATTATTTCAAATGAATCATTCCTCCAAAGTTTTAAGTTTTTACTAAGAAAGGGGAGTAGAGGAAAGAACGTGTTCAGACTTTGTCTCTGACAGAGTGAGTTGGATGTAAGCTCTGTGGTGGGATGAGATTCAAATAAAAGCTGAGCTTAAATAAATATTTAAAAAAATATGATATAAATATATCGACGTTTGTAATTTACATAAAGTACAGCTAAAAATTCTATAACATGTTATGCATGTGCCTGTACAGATCTGTAAGGAGAAACTTTATAAACAGTATAATTATAGGAAAAAAGTGGTGAGGGACAGTATGCAAATTAACCTATGAATTATTTTTTTTTAAAGTTTTAGTAGTAATAGTACAGAATAGTGAACATTTAACTTAAGGCTGTTTTTGTCGATCAGAAGAGTCAAGTTTTAACTCTTTCTCTCCGTATTTATTTTCCACGTTCCGATGGAATTATAGACTTTGCTCATTTGTGTTTCCCTCCTCTGTTTTGATTAAACTTCAATACATTTTGTGTATGTAATATTAGGTATATAATTATAGAAAACTGCATGATATTTTTATACAACTGAAATGAAAATTTATAAAACCAAAAATGTATTTAATTTAATGGGGTCAAATCAACGTCAGTTAGGGTTAGATTCCACTTTTAAACATTCATTTAGTTTAAAAAGTCACCGCTATTCATTATGCAGAAAGTTCGCAGTTCCTGTCCCCCTGCTTGAAATACCGAAACTAGTCTATATTGTGGCCAAGCAATTTGATATAGAATGATGTGGTTATAGTCTAGCCTCTGACACACTGGCAAGTCAGAGGGATCGATGAAGGCATGCTAGATTAAATGTCAAATGTATCGATGACAAAACACGCCTAGCCTATCACGTGACATCATTCTTACGTCTGGTGTCATAAAAACATGGATTGGAAGGACGTTAGGAGAATTTTGTACGACTTGAACAGGCTTCAGTTTTCTACAATTTTGTTTGTTTTAAACAGCGCGCTTCCGTACTTGTGGGCATTCTGGCCCAATCGGATTTTGAGGCTTTGTGCCGGAAAGGGTTTTACTTTGAAGTTGTTTTCGGCATCCGCTGCTATAAGCAAATTGTGGAAAATCTGAAAGAGTAACATCAGCTTGCCAGTAAAATTAAAACTGTGTTTTTCCCAAGTGGTGTCTCGCATCAGATACGGACAGCCGCTGACCTGAAAAAATGGAGGGATTTGGTTAGGTAAACTGTAACAGCACTCCTACGACTAAAGTCAAGGGACAAATGAGAGATAAATTTTCAGTGATCCTTTGAACGCTAAGAAAACTCAGCTCGAGTTGAAGCTCTGAGTTTCGAGGTTAAGCCTAACGCGCTAACCTCTTCATTAAGAAAGCTATACAACAAGGACGTAGAGGCCGACTTATAAACGACTTAGCATTAATAGAATTGTCTTCGGCTCGAATACCACTGACATTTTCATTTCGTCACGTTTTTCTTTCTCCTTGTAAGTGTGAATGAACTTTTTTTTTTTCGGTTTCATTAATACAATTAGCCCCATCTTCTATCAAGTGTAAATGATTGTCAGAGGTACCGAAATTGGAGTGTTTAATGTCCCCCCCCCCCACCAAGTCAATGGGTATGTATGTGTGTTTCTGATACGTAGAACTATTGCGGATAGACCTGAATAAATTCCACGAAGTTGAGGTTATATACATGGTAGTGAAAGCTGAGGTCAATGAGTTACAGACGTGTAGTTTTAGAGTTGCATTTGGGTTTCAATTGTTTAAGATTTCAGTATTTCAGTTATGTTTTTACATACGTCTGCAGTGAAGTTGAATGGGAATGTATATTGTTAGTAGAAGTTTCTTTTATTATTGTTTTAAAACAGGGGTTCTCAGCCTGTGGGTCGCGACCCCCCTTGGGGGTCGATTGACGATTTGCTAGGGGTCGCCTAAGACCATTGAAACAATGGATTGTTTTTGTCTTTTCTTCAATTGCTGTGTGAGTTGGGGTCGCCGCAGAGTGGGGGACTGTAAAAAGGGGTCGCCGAGATTAAAAGGTTGAGAACCGCTGTTTTAAAAGAAGTCCAGATCAATCTGGCATTTAGGAAAACTGTTCAAAAAACAATTTAATTGGAATAGATGTTTGGAGCCACAACACAACGACCATACGACCGTTATCAACACAAACTCTCTCTCACTCCCTCTCTCTCCATATCTCTCTCCCTTCCTCTCTCTTCTCTCTCTCTCTCTCTCTCTTTATTGCAAAATTTTTTGTTTTTTATTTTTTTAGTGTTGTCAAACTTTCTTTGGCTCGACTTACTTTTTCTTTTGTCATTAAATCTCCACTAAGACATAGAGAAAAAAAATTGTTAGTGAAATTAGAATGCCAATAACTTGAGATGCCATCTGACTTCAAGTGACATTTCAGGAGATGGCAGTGACATAAAAGGTCAAGATAATAATGTCTCGACAAAATAACAAATCAAAACTTAACCTAGATCTTGGGGGAAATAAAACAAGAACAACAGCCCAGGAAATAAATGGCTTTGTCTTTCTTCTTTTTCTCTCTTTATAATCCTACAGGTGGAAAGAGGCTTCAGACATTTGCCTGTGACAGATTTTTATGGAATCAGCTTGCAGCCCAATGCGCCCAACGGCGCGGGAGAATCTAAGTAAGTAATTTACATATTCGTTATATAGGTCAGTTCAGTCAACGCAATCTTTGTTTGTTTGTTTTTTGGTCAATTATAAATCGTTCTTCAATTGTGCTTCAATCAGTCCAATTATATATATAGATGTATACAGAGACAGAGAGAGAGAGAGAGAGACAGAGAGAGAGAGAGTAACACAAAGAAAGAAACAAAAATAAAACTAGAAAAAGACAATAGGCGAAAGAGAAAGTAAAAGCGAAATGGCAGAAAAGCAAAAAAGGAGGATATAAAGAGAGAAACAGAAAAAAAAAAGAGACAGGATTAGAAAGAAAGAAACAAACAAAAAAGAGAGTGAGTGAACAAAGATACAGCAAAAGAAAAAGGAGAGAGAGAACGTTTTAAAGAGAAAGTAACAGATACACAACGTGAGAATGAAACCAAGACAAAGAATGGGATCTCAAACGAGATAAGGAGAGAGAGAGGGAGAGAGAGAGAGAGGATGAGATTGGGGGAGGGGGTAAAATGTGAGGGGGAAGAGAGATCGAAAAAAAAATGTATATCCGAATAAAAAGCTAAAAAGAAAACACTCTAGTTTACTTTTTTTTTAAAGAAAGAAAGAATAAAAACATATATATAAAAGGCAATAAAACAAAGCTTTTCAAGGGGGAAGAACTCCGCATTTACAAATTTAGAATAATGTAGAAGTTCGATATCAAACAAAACCATTAACTACTAGTGATTACTTGACTCATTTTTTTTTTATTGATTCATATCTTGTCTTTGCTAGACGATCAGATGGACAGACAGACAGACTGATTTGATATAAATGTAAAAAAAAATGACGTAATCAAAATGTGTGCATTTGGATAGAAAGATGTGCAGGAAATGAATCTGTGTAAGCATGTAACACTCAGATAGGCCAAGGCCACACTGTGCTTTCGACTTGAAGATTTCTGAATCTAATTTTCATGGATGAAAAGTTTGGGTCGATTTAGTTTGTTTATTTTGTTTTTTTATAAAAAGAAATCATTTGTTTATTTGTTTCCTAAATGTTTGGACTAAGCAAAAGTTATAGAAAAACAAAGGTCTTTCTCGTTCTCTCTCGCTCTGTCTCTTTGTTTTTTTTTCTTTCTCTTTACTTTTTTTGTTTCATTTCTGTCTCTCTTTGCTTTTAAGCGTTTATATCTCTCCCTTTTCGTTGTTTGTGTTTCTCTCACACTCTCTACCCTCTTTCTTTACATTTTTCTCCAATACTGTATTACCTGCTGTCTTTTCTTTCTTCATCTCTCTCTATCTCTTTTTTTAACTCTCTCTCTCTCTCTGTCTCCCTCTTTTTCTCTCTCGTTTTCTCTGTTATTTTTTCGTTCTCTATCTCACTCTATCTCTTCTTCTCTCTCTATTTCTACCTCCCACTCCCTTTATCACTCTCTCTCTTTCTCTCACTATCACTCTATTTCTTTCTATTTCATTCTCTCTCTTTCACTTTTTTCTTTCTCTCTCCTTCTCTCACTCTCTCTCACTCTTTTTTTTTTTTTTTTTCAACAGTTTGTGCTGGAACTTGAAGTCTAAATCATAACTTAAAAAATAAAATAAGACAACGGTACAGAAGGAGCTAGTCATTTGGTCTCCAACGGACTACAGAAAACGGCACCAAAAAAAATTATTTTAAGCCTTGTACTTTCAAATATGAAAACACAGACTTGGCCTCAATCGATACATCCAAATCTAAGGGCGATAATAATTAGTCTTATTAGACTAAGTGTCATTTCAACATCTAGCCGAGTTGTCCCAAGTTATTGGCTCAGCTAAAAATGGCAACATTTCTCCCCTGAGGATTCCCCCCCCCCCTCACAGCTAAGAGGATTTGTCTTGCTAACGATCGAGAGAACAAAGTTGTGGTCGGCAGCCGTTCTCTCACAGCTATAGCCGGGGTGGAGAAAAACACTTTCTTTTTAAGCCCTCCTCCCTACACTAGCAGGGCGAATCCAGAGGGGAGCAGGCGATTTTCTCAAAACCCTAACCTTAACGCCTAAAGCTAACTTATATATCACATATAACACAGTCAACAAAGAGACTTTTATTAAAATTTATAGTGTGAGTTTGACCTGTAAAGAGTGGTGATCGCCACTAATGTCCATTCCCTGGATCCTCCATTGGCTTTAAAGGGTTTTAGATTTTTGTTTAAATTTATATTAAACAATTGGTTGTTTTTTTTCTTTTTGATCTATGTACTATATATCGACTTCCTTTGCAGTGGGTTTGTACGAAATAAAGTAGTTATTTCGTTATACATTTTTGTTAATGTACCGATCGGACTCTATGCTAGGCTTTATTTCTGTTGGCTTTAAAATAGTTAGTAGTAGGTTAGTTCGTGCGCTATTCCTAATACCAACCTTCAGTTTATGAAAAAAAAAGTTTAGTTTCCTTTTCAGTCCTTGCGATCTACAGGGCAGATGATATTAACGCCAACGGTTAACGAGCAGGGTGTCATGTGGCCAGCACAACGATCAACCGCCATTAGTTTCCCCAACTTAAGTCAGGTATCATGTAAAGTTAGGTGGACTCAGGTGCGCCCGAAAAATCCCTAAATTCAAAAGCCCAGTCTTCACCGAGGTTCAAACCCATGACCCCAGGTTTGTAAGCCAAGCGCTTAACCACTCGGCCACCGTGCCCCTTTAATTTATTAAAACATTAAAAAAAAAACCACAAAATTTACAAAAAGCTGTTTGCCTTTTATGTGTTTTAATATAGCACACAAGAAAAACATTGCGCTAAGTCTTGCACTCTGTCTTAGTCAACGATACTAACTGTCGTAGTGTTGATTTGTGTTTGTTTAATATGATGAACCTTGTCCACTACTAGCCTCGTTTTAAAAAACAAATAACAAAGAGTAAACGACGAAGGCCTACGTGTAAACGTACGGAAATCTAATTGGTCAGGGTCTTGTTTTGGGAAATATCGTGACCTCAGTAGAAGACTGAGAATAGAGACTTTTTGGAATCAATTGTTTGCTGGTGAAAGCTACCTAATTGAGGACCCTTGCCCCAAGGACACCTCCCCTACCATCCCCTTTCCTCATGATCCGGCTAGACTGGGATTAAGGGGGGGGGGGGGAGGGGGGAGCCAGTCCGACACATTGCCAGAAGCTACACTTCAACTCGAAAGGGGGGGGGGTAGAATTCTTCAGTAATTGATGCAAAAGATATGAATGTGTAAATGAATTCGTAGACAAGATATAACATATACACTCTCTCTCTCTTTCTCTCTCTTAGGCAATGAACGGAAACATGCGCACACGTATGTTTTAAATTATAGACCAGAATCTATGCATTAACAAATTAGTGAAACCTGGACAGACACGCACAGGGAAGAGATGGCCAGAGAGAGAGAGAGAGAGAGAGAGAAAGTAAGAGGAGAAACAGACAGCGAGGGAGAGAGAGAGGAAGAGAAAGACAGAGAGAGGAGGGAGACAGGAGAGAGAGAAGAGAGAGAGAGAAGAGAGAGACATAGAGAAAGAGAAAGAGAGAGGGAGGAGAGAGAGACTAGGAAAAAGAGAGAGGAAGAAAGATATATATATATATATAAAGATTGATCATGAAATGAAATGAGGGCTTTGATTTCACGTCAAATAATTTAAACAATTTTTTCAAACAATCTAAAGTATCTAGAAAATTCGTAATGGAACACATTGTAATTAATCAACGGTATACAAGAAGATATCTGTAAAATGAAACTGATTGATTTTATCGATCGACATATATCGATTACGCAAAATATGGACAAAGAGAACAATGAGTGTTATGCCAAGGCCCAAAGATAAGACCTACATTGAGATAAAATATTGAAAACAAACAACACTAAGGACAAAAAGGACCAAAGATTTCCATGCAAGAGACTGGTTACGTCAATGCTACGACCAAACAGGAGGAAAAGGAATATCAAAAATGGCATTTTAAATTCTCTCTCTCTCTTTTTTTTTTTAGACTTTCTCTTCCCCCCCCCTTCTCTCTGTCAGTCTCTTTCTCCTCTCTTTCTTCTCCATCCTTCTATTTCTCTTTATTTGCTTCTTTCCAGCCATTTTTAATACCGCGCCGCTAATCCTAAACTCGAGATAACCTCGTCAGGGGGAAACAACTCGGGAAACATCCGGTAAGCGTCTAAAAAGTGTGTAGTTTGACCTTCAACTTTGACACAGCCAATGAAATGGAAGGAAAACATTTGAAAATTAATAACAGGGATCAAATAATTTATTTTTTTTGAATGTCAACTTTCGGGGAAGAAATTTTAATGTCAATTTGAACAGGCAGCAATGGAAAGAGAAATAGCACGTGAGTTTTGCATGTTATTGTGTATCTGTTTGGTCTTTTAAGTTGGACCTTTTTTTCAAATCTGGTTAGTTTCAAAGCAATTATCTGTTTTTCTTGTTTATTTTTTTTTAATATGAAGTAAAAAAAAACAACAAAGATGCTTCTATAGAAAATTTTGTGCGCAAAATTTTTTACCTGTGTAAGGGAATGTTTTTTTTTTTAAAATTCTCAGTGCTCTCTGGTCTAAACTTTACAAACATTCAGGGCTTAGGTGTTATCTGGGACAATGTTTAAATGTCACCTTTTGGAGCTTAGCATACACAACTCAGCTCGAGTCGGGACTCACACTCAGCCACACATCGCATGTAAATAAATATATATGCAAGAATGTAGTCCACTATAGATAAGGTATGCTAATTTTTTATTACTCTTTATATCTTTCTATTTATCATTCTCTCTCATCCACTGTTTCTCTCTCTCTCTCTTTATTTCTCTCTCACTCTCTCCTTATTTCTCTCGTTCTTTCTTTCTCTTTCTCATCCTCCCTCTTTCTCTCTCTCTTATTTCTCTCTTACTCTCTCCTTTTCTTTCTTTCTTTCATTCTTTCTCTTTCTCATCCTCACCCCCCCTCTCTCTCTTATTTCTCTCTCACTCTCTTTTTTTTTCTTTCTTTCTTTCTTTCTCTTTCTCATCCTCAACCCCTCTCTCTCTTATTTCTCTCTCACTCTCTTTTTTTTCTTTCTTTCTCTTCCTCATCCTCACCCCCCTCTCTCTCTTATTTCTCTCTCACTCTCTTTTTTTTCTTTCTTTCTCTTCCTCATCCTCACCCCCCTCTCTCTCTTATTTCTCTCTCACTCTCACTTTTCTCTTTATTTCTCACGTTCTTTCTTACTTTCTTTCTTTCTCTTTCTCATTCTCCCTCTTTCTATCTCTATTTATTCTTCTCTTCCCCCATGGAAACAAAAAAAATCTGAATTATCCCTCATTAAACTAGTCTATCATCATTTAACTTGAATTAAGTTGTGTTGGCTGAGCGTTTAGAGCCAGTATGGAATCCTAGCCCCCACCCCTCTACATACCTAAGGAACACAATCTCTGTGCTAAAAACGTATCTGTTGCTGCAATTCGTCATTTCAAGAGAACAAAAATTTAAAGCATAAACATAAAAAATATTTCTAGCAAACTTGGCAATGGAGCGATGGTAGGCTATGTTACAGAAAACAAAGCCACATAGCGGCGAAAACAAAGAGAAGCAAAACAAAGAAAAGCGCAAAATTTTTGGCATCAATTTTCTGTTTAAAAGTAAAAAGTAATTGTGCATCTACGGATGTATGACAGAGTGATAAAAGCCGCATGCGCGCTTGGCTGCCTAACTGACAAGCTCGGGTTTGAATATCTAAGGAATCTAAGAACTGTTTATTCCTCCTTTCAATGCGTTTAACAAATTCGTAACAGAGTTCGCCCTGCTTTGTGCTTCTCAGAACGTCTAAAGAGCATAAATATTAACAATGAAATAAAAATTCTCCGAATCCTGATGTATCATGTCATTAGTCGACTTGCCGCGAAAGGAGCCGAACGGCGCGGGAACATCATAGTCTAAGCCCTAAGATTTTAAATACCTGTCTTCGTAAAGGATTCGAATTGCAGAATGGCTATGTAGCTTGTTCTCATTTTTTTTTAGGAAACCTCAGAATTTGCGCTATTCAATTTTAGCTTTATCCTCATAGGAATCCTTGGGCCTTAGGCCTCTTTTCTTTGCCTCTTCTTTGGGCTTTATGGGCCTCTTTTATGGGCCATCTTGCCTCTTTTGTGGGCTTTTTAAAATTTTTTTTTTTTTAGGTTTTTATTTGTAAGTTCTAATAATTTACAAGTATTAAATCATAAACAATTGAAAAGTGATTAACCTTAAAAATATAATAATAGTGATAGAAATGTTATTTAATATCAAAGACATACTACCTAACAATTGAAACCACTATAGACAGAAAATTGATACAAGTATCCTCTACCTCATAACAATCATCACAGTATCAAATATCCCTGACACCCAACACCCTATATCTGGAATACAAATTGTATATTGCTTGGTGATTTTTCTACTGTGAAAATTTATGGTTGAGGAATAAGGAGATATATTTTTGCGGGCAATAATCTCAAAAGAGGTGACGGGCTGTAAGTAAGTAGAAGTTCTACACTATTCTACAGCGTTCATTTAGAAAGGGGAAAAAATCCTATAATGCAATTCTATACTACAAAAGAAACAACAAATGCAGTGTTTATTTTGCTCCATTTCATCTAATTATGTCTGCAGGTAAAATGCAGCTATAGTGTTCTGTCTCCTGGTGCCAAGGAAAGAGTTAAGACTCGTCTTGATAGGAACAGAGGAGTATTTCCGGTAATTAGCAAGGAAGGTAACTCGGGTGGATGTACAACCTGAAGTGAAACTTTCGGAAAGGGCGAATGAACAAAGAAAAAGAAATGAGCCTCGTTTTCGATCAGCAGCAGACACAAGGCTTGTACTTGTAAGATTGCGTCAATATTTGTTGTTTGAAGTGAACATAATTGAAACAAGGGGCAGCATAAGTGTAAGGGGGCGCCATACGCTCAAGCAAAAAAAGGTGCACTTAGAAGTCGGGCATGTGTTTGCATGTTGTTGTTTTTTTTATAACTAATTGCCTCTGTCTAATACTAAATCTGCAGACGTAATAGTAATAAATGAACTAATCAACCAATTTTTAAACATATTCGTTATCTTTAAAGTTTAAACTTCATCCGTAAATGCGATCATCCAGTTTCTGTAATATATAAGGGGACGATACCCTACATATTTAACCCTATATGTGAATACTGGAAGATCAGCTTCCCTTGTTGATGTAAAACAAACTAATTAAAACAAGTAATTAATTGAGTAATTAGTTATTTTTAAATTGATTCATGTATTGTCTACACCAATGAATAATTGTGTAAAATTTCAGCTTGATTCGAAAATGGAGACTGGGAGAAATAAAGTGATAAACCCTTTTCACCAGACAGACAGACAGATAGACTGAGTGAGCTGATATCAGCTTTGTAAAAAAACGAAAGAAGGGCATGGGATGGAGAGGAGGAGATCCAGAAAGTGAAAAGAGAAAAAAAAGTATAATTGAAAATTAAACCAAAAAAAATAAAACAAAAACTCATTGAATAAAAAAAATGTTCGAACCACACACAAACACACACTACTACGTACACACATAACTACATTTCAATTACGTACGTTATTAATCTATACTTCAAGGTTTCGTGATCATGGCGTGTAGCTATTGCAAGACTCTCGTGGGATTTAAACCCAGGTCTATTGACCACCCGTTTCGCTTGATCGTTTTTAAAACAGTATTTCATTGGCATGCGTGTGTGTGCCTGCAGGGTTGTATTGTGTGAGGTTTTTAATGCGACAGAGTAACCTTCTCTTGCATGCACATAAACTCTTGAATTGGATACCCACTTCTAGAAAAGAATTTGTGAATATCTCATGGATTCCTTCTATATCGCCTGGCAGCCATAAAGATGCTTACGCTACTGCCTACTGTCCGGATGGGAGCGCTGCGGCTATGCGGTAAAGCGCTTGGCTTCCGAGCCAGAGGTCCCGTGTTCGAATCCTGGTGAAGACTGGGATTTTTAAGTGCGGGATCTTTGGGCCCCTCAGAGTCCACCCAACTCTAAGAAACGGCATTTTTAGCTTTCATTTAATAAAAATGTAATGCAAATACGAATGTATTTTCTAATACAAACTCTTAATATTCACCTATTATCTTTATCCCTACCCATCATGGTTCCCAGCATGGTTCCCGCACAATGATTCACATAGTTAGGGCCGGTCCTGATTAAATCTGTCATTATTTCCTAATGCACCATTTACAATGCTGCTTGCTAAGAGCCCAAATCTTTTCTGTACTTGTAACTCCTAATAACTTTAAATTATTGATATAACTTAGTTCAGAATTATTTCCACTAATTAATTTAAATTAACAACTTTCAGTTTATGACTAGATCTAGATCCAGTTTGTCTCACTCACTAATAATAATAATAAGTTTAACTAATACTAATGTATTATTTACTAATACTTACTAATACTAGACAAATAATAATAAATAATACTGTAATAGTAAATGTCAGTTATTAAGAGTAACAAATAAAACTAAAAAAAATTAATTCCACTTATCATATTCATGGTAAACCAGTAACACAGACTAAAAAAGCTAAATACCTAGGTGTTATTGTTGTGAACTCCTTACTGGAATTATACTTGACACAGAACGTACTAGCAAATACTTCTTTCAATGACTCAAGAGACGCCAGAGATGAATGAACAACAAAAATATAACTTTAATAAAAGTAATCAGGGTATCTGAAGCTGAAGACAACGCATCAAGCGTTAACTAAATGAATATATACATAATTATAAAAACTGACTTCTATATTACTCATATCGTACGACTAGGCTCCATAACTCAGGCCTCTAACAACAACAATAACAAAACTTCAAGCGCCGTCACTCTGTCCCAACCAATGGACCAATGAAAAAATAGTAAAAATAATAAATAAACATAGAATTCCTTGAATCTTATAACCCAGGTTGTATCAACTGCTGTTTACAATCCTATATACAAACATAATCACCACAGTTATAATAAATGAAAAACTGTCATGGAATCCACATATTGATGAAACCATCAAAAATCAAACAAAGCATTTGGCCTTATAAAAAGAAATTTCTATAAATCAAATAAGAACATAACATTAAAATGTTATTTAACCTTGGTTAGGCCAATAATAGAATATGTATCCTCTGTTTGGGACCCCTCAACTTAAGAAAACAATAAGAAACTGGAACAGACACAAAATGGAGCAGTGAGATTCATAACAAACAAATATTCACATTTGACTAGAGTAACACCTAGAGTAAAATCACTAAATTTAGAAAGCATTCAGGACAGAAGACTTAAAAGTAAAGTAGCAATTATACATAAAACACTGAACCAAAATCTTCAAATACCAAAAAAATAAAAATTAATAAAATACTCAGAAAGACACAAAAATAAAGGCACATTCCTCGTCCCATATGCTAGGACATATTTGTACAAATACTCCTTCTTCCCTAGCGCTATTAGAGCATGGAATGGGTTGCCTGAGCTAGCCAGGAAAACCAGTGACTTGGCAGAATTTAAGTCATTGGTTAATATGCATGACGTTTTTGAAGTAACGTCTGTATTATATTAGATAAGAAGATAGGATCCGTATGGCTGATTGGTCGAGCGGTATGCGCTAGACTTTCGTTCGGACTTCTCGATGGACCAGGTTCATACCCTGCCCGTTGCCATCACCCGTCGTCCTGCGGGAGGGTTTGGACTAGGAAGTACTTATCTTCAACTCTGAAAGAACATCCGAAACATTTAAAACATTTTACAAACAAACATTATTATGCAACGTCATTTGTCTGTCTGGTTACGTCACTACATTTTACTGTCTCTAAATACAATTTATAATATTTATATACAAACCAATTTAATCTCTAAATTAAACTAAACCCATACACTACACAGCTGCTTGTTGTTAATATAGAGCCACTTAGCTTTAATTAAAGTTGTCAGTATTGTACTGACCAAATTAGAATTCGTTTGGTCTTAGATTTATTTTCGCTTTAATTGTAACCAATGTTGTGTTTAACATTTAACTTGTAAGCCATTAGCATTAAAAAAATTTAAATTTTGTGTAGCATCGACAAACGATAAAAAAATATCATAGATTACATCTAAAAATAATTTTCAAAAGCATTTAGGGAAACATGTGTGGTGGTCTGAATATCAAGGTAATTTAAATTTATTTTTAGACGCAACAATATGCACAAAATACGGCGTCTATGTGATCTATTAAAACAAGTCAGTTATAAAACATAGAAATATTTAGATAAAAATAGCATTCCAGGAAAGTGATATTTAAACATTACTATATATCATAGAGCCAAGGTATGACTGTTACATTCCGACGCTCATGTTTTTAAACTTTATTTATCTTTCTTTATATTACTGTGGACAAGTTGTGTATGCTTTGATTTATCGACCAATTACCAGAAACATCTTGTGTATAAACTTTAGAGGCAGACGGTCATTGGATTCAGGAATCACTCCACAATTTTTTCGAGAGAAAAAAAAAAAAAAGACTGACGATGTATTCAAGCCCTGCGCGATTTTTCATCTAAGAATGCCGATGCCCAAATTGAGTGCTCCGCTCTCCAGCGGACCTTTCAGCAGACATTACCGGGGTACTGGAAGATTCGAGGCAGACATTACCGGGGTACTGGAAGATTTGAGGCAGACATTTAATGACTCTTAGACTTCCTGTAGTGTGTGAGTGTGTGTGTGTGTGTGTGTGCGTGTGTGTGACGTTACAAAACACTTGTTTAGAGACGAGAACGAGGCCGCAGAGAAAGATTGAGTCGATGAAATACGGCGTTATACATTTCTTATATGTATACTTGTGATACCTATGATTTTTAGTTTCTAGCCAAGAACTTGCTTCTATGTGTGGCATGCACCATGAGTAGCGTATATCTATTTCCTTTATAAATAGGTGGCTTCAACACCTCTCGAGATAGCAAGGAAGAGAGGTAGGGGAGAGAACCCTGTTATATTTATTTACCCATTCATTGGTGTGTTTTTTTATTGCTGTGTAACAATAATCATTTTCTGACTCTAGCTAGAAATATTATTTTTTTTAGACCTAGATAATCAGCATGCATATTTCTGAAATCGCAAGTAACATGTCTTTTTTTTAAAATAAATAAACATTCACATGCACACACACACACACAGCACTGCTTATTCAAAAGTGATCATAATGTGGGAAAATTGGGTGCTCCAAAATCACACTGACCGCCGTTACCGACCTTAAATTTAATTTAGCATTATTAGTTCTTGTGTATTTTTACAAAGCTTATATCATATCACACAGTCTGTCCATCTGTCTGGCAACAATTTTGAACTTGAGCTTTCTCCTAGTTTCCATTATCGCATCAAGTCGAAATGTTTCATAATTATTCACAATTGACGACAATATAAGAATCAATAAAAAAAAATGAACTAATCAAATAATCAACTGGTTGTAATTAATAAATATTTTCTCATATAGCAGAAAGGGAGATAAACCCAGCCATCTTGACTTGACATTAATCGCAATAATTAGCGGTTCTTTCCCTTAAATAAGCCTTGCTAATAAAATGTTATGGAATAACAAAAAGGATATTGTCATCGCATGATCATTCCATGATCTCCTATACATATGTAGCTGTATGCATTCGAACGCGCAGGCCATACCACGAGTACCCAAATAACAAAAGGATGGATTTCCACCTTTTTCCCGCCCGACTCCACTAATAACATCATCCAGACCCCCCCCCCCCCCCCCTTTTCATCTCACCTGATTCAACAGCGAAACCAAAAACGCTAGATGGCGCTATTGTCACAACCAAGCAACCACTGCCAGATCATAGGGTTAGAAAAGTAATGCCACTGCGGCGTGTTGATACTAGAAATGGCTGGATTGATGTCTAAATTACATTACCCTAAGGGAATAACCTTTATCAATATGTCACTCTTTTCTTTCACGGTAAAACCACAATTAAAGCTGCCTGGCTCCCACCCCACGCTCTGCATTATTGGAAGGAGACGGTCCCAGTCCGTAATTTCCAATCCATCAGGTTGTCTCTAGCTACCTCCTATTAGTGAGTGCTAGAATTTATATTTTTAAAGCAGCAGTCACGCCTTTGGGTAGGTGTAACAGTGAAACAGGGAGAGGTGGACAAGGCCAGGCGGAAGTGAAACCACAAAGTGGATGATGGAACTGGAGAGGGACACTCATTAGAACTGTAACAGTTTGATGACGGACGAAGAGGTTTTGTGTGTATACTGTCTGATGTTCGTGATCTATAGGGGGAACAATTCATTACAGTCATATCGACTGGCCGGATTATCAATAATAAGGACGATATCTTCGATTCCGATGATTAAAAATGAGTGTAGTGTTTCACATGAATATGCAAACCAAGTTGCGACCTGCATATTTGTCCGCATCTGATGCTGATAAAGCCGTTATCTGCTGTAGGGTGGCTGGGTGGGGGTGGCTGGACAAACAGAAAGTTTTTTTTTTGTTGTTTTTTTTTAATGACTAATGTGTTTGGAAAATTAGAGACATACGATCTATATTTAGGCTTGTCGTTTATTAATACAGTTAGTTGCTGTTAGTTGCTAAACGGTGTGTTAGAGGCCCTCCACTGTGGTAAGAGGTTTAAAACAATGATGAAAATATTGTATTTACTGAACTGGGTGGCACTTATGGAAGCAGGCTTGGATTTAAAGATGGAGCAAGTTGTTCTACTGCAAATCAGCCTCGAGGCTAAAGAGGCCTCGCGATTTTAATTACACCTCTGCTAGAATTTTTCTTCTGCCTGAATAATGCATTTCTGTAGCTCAGGGTTCCTCGAGCGCCCTCCCGCTGTTGGAGCTTATGGCGCTTTCCTATGCCCCATGGCTGCTTCAGCAGGATCGTTGTGGGGTACTCTGATAGGCGCTCTCAGTGAAATTAGCAGAGGTTCTCAACATTCTTAAGGCAGGACCGGGACTCATAAAAACCATCAAGTAAATTCCCCCCTTCCTTTTCAGACCTTGCGATCTTTGGGGAAGATGATGTAAGGGTCATTATGTTTTTGTGGCATACGGTAACGATGGTGTTATGTGGCCAGCACAACGACCAACCTTTCTCAACATTCTTAACTCTTTCTCTCCGTAATTATTTACCACATTCTGGTGGAATCAACGCTGGTATCGTCAGTTAGGAGAGAAAGAGTTAAGGCAAGAACGAGTCCGATAAAGCGATCAAGTAATAACGAAACATCACGTTTTGAAATACGGAAATACAATCAGTTTGTAGTGTACTTAGTATACTAATTGTCTTAGTGATTGATTTACTTTACAATATACTATTATATGGTTGGCTTTGTAGTCTTACGCAGGAAATTGTTTACGGATTGTTGTATTTGTATCTTAAACAAGAAAAACATGAAAAATACTTTTAAAAAAAATTATTAAGCATACTTGTACTAATTAGTTTGGATCAGTCATGTAATAAATCTTTAATAGTTCTAGACTAGCAGTAAAAAAGAATTTATAAAAATGTAAAAAAAAAAAACAAAAACAAAAAACAAGGACATAAATTCATGGCTAAAGCCTTCTCATGCTTCCCATGCCAAAACTCTGCTAGTGGAGAGCCAATGAACGTGGAAGATCGTTATCTATTGTTTCTATAGTCTCGTCCTATTTTTCATGTTGTGTTCACTAAGACTCAGACGACGCTGTATAAAGGGAACTAATTCAGCTTATACCACCACTTCAGTCAAGAACAAAAACTTTCCCTTGTTAGTAATACCCAAAAAAAAAAAAAAATTAATTACCAACAATAATTAACTTATTGGTTAATATTTTTTTTGTTGATTCTTGTGTTGTCAGGTAGAATAAATAATATAGCTTGATCAGATATTGTGTGTGGGAGAAACAACGGGTATGATTGCTTAATTTCATGTAGAGACAGAAAGACAGACAAACAAGCAGATGGGGTTAATATAAGATTTGTAATAAATAGTTGGTGCCGTCTGTCCTAATAAAAAAGAAAGAGTCGTTCATCGAGTACTAAACCTTGAAATGCAATATCGTCTGCGAACAAACGTAATTCTAGAGCATCCCCAATTCTGTTTAACGTAAATGAGTTATTCTGATTGGTTAATGCCCAGCCCTTAGTTCACAGGCGCGCCACCTGGTGGTTCCTAAAGCAAGAAGAAAATAGCATTCACTAGAAATCATAACAAACTAAATTACGGAGTGTTTTGTGTGCGGGTTGAAATCTATCTAATCTATCCAATCTAATCTATCTATCTATCTATCTATCTATCTAATCTATCTAATCTCTTATCTATCTTATCTATCTTATCTATCTTATCTATCTTATCTATCTTATCTATCTTATCTATCTTATCTATCTAATCTATCTTATCTATCTATCTAACTATCTATCTATCTATCTATCTATCTATCTATCTATCTATCTATCTAATCTAATCTAATCTTATCTATCTATCTAATCTATCTAATCTATCTAATCTATATAATCTATCTAATCTATCTAATCTATCTAATCTAATCTATCTAATCTAATCTATCTATCTAACTATCTATCTATCTATCTATCTATCTATCTTTCTATCTTTCTATCTATCTATCTATCTATCAACTATCTTTCAATCTGTCTTTCTATAATATACCGTCAGTCTGTCTGTCGGTCTGTCTGTTCGTCCGTCTGACAGTCAGTCCTCCGACCAACCAATGTCTGTTTGTCAATCAATCAACCTATCTATCTATCTATATATCTATTTATCTACATATATATATCTGTCTGTCTGTCTGTCTGTCTGTCCACCCGTCCGTTGGTCAGTCCTCTGATGTCTGTTTGTCTGCCTATCAATCTATCTATCTGTCTTTGTAGTTCACCTACGTTACACAGAGCGGATGTGTAACAAGTCTGTTCCGATTCAAACAAACACAATAAACAAAACAAAACAAAAAATGCTTGACACGAACTCGTGTTTTTTAAGGATGTCGCCACCATGACAACAAATACTCCAAGCCTGTGTCACGTCTGACGACACCAGTGTCATCACCGTGGCATTTCTTGATGGCACATTGCAAGGTCACTGGCATCATCCCAAGCTCTGGGCAAGACAGGGGGTGGAGGGTGGGTGGTGGAGGGATAGAATCCAGCGGTTGTCAAGGAAGATTAGCGATAAAAGTGTATTGACCTTTCTAGCCAGAGAGGAAAGTGTTTTACACAAGGAAATGGACGTGGGGGAAGACTGGTAAGGAGGGAAGGGGGAAAGTTGAACATGAAGATACTGGCAGATTGTGAAACACGTCTAGATAAAGGATAAAAATAATGTCTTTAATAATCTGAACTTTAAAAAAAAAATTGTCGTATCTTCCATCTACAAAGTGTGTGTTAATATCGGCTTGCTTACCTGGCATTATATTTAAACCATATATTAAAGATATTGTTTAATCTCCAAATGGAGGCTGAGCGGTAAAGCGCTTGGCTTCCGAACCGGGGACCGGGGTTCGAATCCTGGTGAAGACTGGGATTTTTAATTTCGGGATCTTCGGCGCCTCTGAGTCCACCCAGCTCTAATGGGTACCTGACATTAGTTAGAGAAAAATAAAGGCGGTTGGTCGTTATGCTGGCCACATGACACCCTCGTTAACCGTAGGCCACAGAAACAGATGACCTTTACACCATCTGCCCTATAGACCACAAGGTCTGAAAGGGGGAACTTTACTTATTTTAAATCTCCAAGTGAGTTTTAGGAAATATTTTCTCTCTTTTTCTTTTAAAAAAAAAGGGGAGAGTAAAGTAATTTCAGCAGAGTTACTTCATCTTTGCTTTTATACCTTGTTTTTATTGCTAAATAACTTAAAAGTAAACAATTAAACGCTTTTAACTCTTTCTCTCCTAATTGACGATGACAACGTTGATCTGATCACCTTTAATTGAATTTTGGATTTATAAACTTTAATATGTGTTGTGTAAAAAGAGTATGCATTCTCCTGCAATTTATTCTCAAATGTAACATTTTCTGATAACAAACAAAAAAAGCTATTCAAGTTAAATCCTAATAGGATAGTGAAATACCAATTAGCAAAACGAATAATTCTATCGAAATAAGGAAAATAATTACGGAGAGAAAGAGTTAAATCTCGATTTCTTTTTCCACTCAGTGCAATGTGAGTACTGAAATCGAAGAGTTGAGCATTGAAAACGCTTTCAGATGAGTTTAAAAAAATATTAACAGCTGCCTTCGGAGAATCCTTCACCTCAGCTGTCCAGGCACCATTAACAGCAATGATCTCCTGCAAAGAGCCAGCCAAACTTTTGTAGAAGAAGAAATCCGAAAGAGAAGATAGGGGTTGGATTGGTCACACTGTGCGCATCCATAGTCACATGGCAGACATTGAAGTAGAAATCACAAGAAAAAAGAGAGTGCGTCCTACAAGCATCTAGCAACGGGAACAAAACTCGGACACTTTAATGTTTGGTTACACCTGGAACAAGATGGAAAAGATGGCGCAAAATAGGCGACAGTGTAGATATATTGTTGGTGGCTCAGGACTGAGGACTGTGGAGATCTATTGCTGGCAGCCCATATCCCATAAAGAGTGATAGTCTGTAACTAGGTTAAAGATTGCTATGTCTTAGTAACACCATTTCCTATGTTTTAAATAGATTCTTGAAATAGGTTTTGTACTATCGAAAGGATTATTAGAGTGTATTCGCAGTTAGCTTATAAGTTTATACGTTAGTCTAATGATGTGGATTGTGGAAAATGTGCTTGCAAAACCGCTCAACTAAGAGAGATGGAGAGAAAGAAAGAGAGAAAGACAGAGAGAGAAAGAGACACAGAGATAGGTAGAGAAAGAGAGAGAAAGAATAAGTAGGATGAATTTGATGTATTGTATCACTCGCCGTTCAGGTCCTTGTGTTTGTACCTTGTCTTGTGTGATATGTTCATCCTCTGTCAATCTAAAGCTATACCATATGAACATGGTTTCTCTAATATGTCTATACCAGTAAAAAGGAGAGAGTGAGATCACGAGAAAGGAGATACTGAGAATGAGAAAATAAAAAAGAGAAAGGCTACTTTGCCTTAAATTGATACTAGTACTCGCTGAAAGTACTCGCCGTATGAAACAATGGAAGTGAGGACTTGATCTTTCACTCGTACTTTCATCTGTTTGGTTGAAAGTAAAGTTAGTCTACCGTTGTGCTGGCTGCGCAACCCCATCGTAATAATAATGCTTAAGTAGAGTTCAATTTAAGACCTCATCAAGTCATCGAGGTAATTTCAGTAAACCCCCCCCCCTCTTTTCATCACCCCTCAAACACACAACATTATCTCTCCCCCCCCCCTTTTAGCTTGAAGATATCGTAAATCCATTATCACCTTATACCTATGCCATTTAAAACCCCAGAAAATACTTAACACCATCATAAATAAACATTCCAGCTTTAAACGATCTGTGCATCTAGTTACACAAGAAAACATTCGGTACACAAAATCACACAAATCACTCCAGAACTTCGAATATCACGAGTCGAATTCCAAGAACATGAATCAACACTCGGAAGCAAACACAGATTTTGACATTCATGTCACAACTTACACTGCAGTTTCGCGGATCAGCGACTGTACTTAGACTGACAGAGTAAAAACCCAGTAGAATGAATTCGTTTATCGTGCAATCACAGTTCTCAAAATAATATCACACGACTCCAGCTAGCTCTAAGAGCGAATAAACCAGACTTTTTTTTAGACAGAAAAGGAAGTGTCTATACGTGGGAAGCGTGGTCGAGAGGCTAAGTGTGCTTGAACTTGGCTTGGCTTGGCTACCTAGAAGGGGGCTCGAGGTTCGAGCAGAGTTGTGTTTACTGAGTACCTAAAGGCAGCACGGAAAACTAACCCCCACAAATAAGATTGGACCAAAAGCGCTCTGAGCATGCTATAAGCATGAAAATATATAAAAGCTATAATAATAATATATTGTTTAAACAAATAATAATATTAACCTTTAGTGTGGGGGGAAAGATATAAAGAGTGGGGCAGTGGCGTAGCTAGTGATTTACAACCCGGGGGTCTTGATCTCTTTAGGGACCCCTGCATTTTGAAAATCGACATTACGACAGGAAATAATGGCGTAATATTTAATGTAAATACAAATTTCAGACACTCATTTGCAGGCCCCCATCAAGGGGGGGGGGATTTTAAAAATCCTAATCCACATACAAATTGTGACGTCGCCCCTGTGATTACCCGTTTGAGAATGCCTCTTTTACACCCATGACTGCCCTGACACCATTGCCTAAGTAGGTCAAATGTACTTATCGATTGATCTGTTCAATAAGCAGGTAGGTGAAACAATTTTTTTTTTTTTTTTTTTTGCTAAGTAAACATGACGCGGAGGATGATAAAAGGGAGGGAGAGGGAGACAGAGGGTGAGGGAGGGGGAGAGAGAGGGAGAGCGGAGAGGAGGGGGCTGGGAACTCCGCTATCAGCATCACTACAAACAAAAGATCAGAAAATCAATTCCTAAGTATAATTGATACACACCCTGTCAGAGAAGTGACTATTTACGGAGACAAAAAAATCAGATCTCTTTTTTTTTTTTTTTACCTTTTAAAAATATTAGATCATTGTTATCTACTTATAAAAAAAACCCAATATATATATCAAATTATAGCTTTAAAATGTTATAAATATATGTAGAATGTGTACAGTATGGCTATAATAAGTTTTAACGAAGGGAGAGTAATGCTGAGATCAAAAATAACTTATTGATTGACAAGTGCGAGTGTTACGGTTCGTAGATTTTTTTTAGGTGTAAGTTGTTTATAGAGTACGAAAGGAACAGGGGCTGAAATCCGCTGAAACGATGCTATAAAGACGTACTGACAAAATTGGGAAGTGAATTTTTTTATATTAGTTTGGAAATTGATCTTAGCCAAAAATGGTTGCAGTGGTGGAAATATATATGACCCCTAGCCTATCAATTGAAAACCTCACCAGCGTGGCCACAATGTAGCACTCATAAATGATTTAAAAAAAAGGAATATACATATTAATGAATATGTGTATGCGTGTATTTAGATATATA
This sequence comes from Biomphalaria pfeifferi, assembly GCA_030265305.1. Lineage (NCBI taxonomy): Eukaryota > Metazoa > Mollusca > Gastropoda > Planorbidae > Biomphalaria > Biomphalaria pfeifferi. The sequence continues at coordinate 900,466 of JASAOG010000225.1, forward strand.
TCCCAAATGATCCTTTTTATATATTTAAAGACCCTAACACACAGCCTTGACCTTGTGACTGTAAAGACTTAAACCAAAGTTTTGATCTACAAAGACGAGCGAGTTTGGCAGGAGAAAACGAGAGATCTCATTCGATTATAACAGAGAATCATATCGAAATGGAACATTAGGCCGGCAAGTCAAGGAAATATCACCACTATCCGTATTGTGCATACCTATGCAGTCTACATACAAATATATTATTTCTTACTACCATGCAGACGTTTACAGTCTATTCAGCTTTTGTTCTTCTTCTGTTGTTCTAGTGTAGAGCATGAACATAACCTCATACCTCAACAAGCTTTTACATCAAATTGTTACTAAATTAGTATTTAGTTTCATTACATATGTCCAAGTTTTTACTATTGTTAAAAAAAAATATTCTCCACCACCATTGTCAATATTGCGCATGCTCGTGCAGTCTACAGAGAAATAATATATTAAAGAGGGGAAGAGGAACAATAAAAAAAGAGGGAAAATATTCAAGAAAAAAAAAGTATATATATAAAAAGTATATATATACATATAAAATAACTTTCAGTACGACTCTAATTGGCCCCTGTGACCAAAAAAAAAAAAAAGCCAGAGAGAAATTGTCTCTGGACAGAAACTCCCGATATACTGACTCTAGCAGACAGGATTTCCACCTTGATGATGAGGAAGTAGTTTTCCAAATCTCAAGGGAGGAAATCAAAAATTGTCATTAAAAGGGAGACAACAAAAAAAAACCCACTATAAATGTTTCAATGCCTATGTTCGCATAAGTGTGTACACACATAAATAGATAAAAGTTAATATAAAGAATCGGGGTAATATAGCAAAGCATAAAGGAAACAACCATAAGCAATGTAGACAAAGTGGAAAAAAATGTGACTACAATGTTTAAAATGTTTTAATATCATCTAAGTTTCTACTTTCACTCTTTGATTGTTTCTATTTAATTACCTATTGTTGACATTCTCACCACATATATATTGTAAGAACCTTAAATTTAAAAAATATTCATTATATGCTATTGGAAAAAAAATAACGCCATATGCAAAGCAATTTAAAACGTTAAAATATTATGACAACCTAAATGTAACTATATGCATTGCTATGTTTGCAATCATTGTACTTTAAAATGTAACTATTTAATTTGTACGCTTACTAATAAAATATGCATCTTTTTGTTAATTAAAAAAAAATAAAAAAGCCCAACAAAGAGGCCAATAGCCCAAAAAAGAGGCAATGCCCAAAAAAGAGGCAAAGAAAAGAGGCAAAAGCCCAAGGATTCCTAGGATGTAAACAGCTCGACAACTGAAGTCGAAAGCTAAAAAAACTGAGGTATCCTAAAAAAATGATAAAAATAGAGGAGTTTGGTTACGAGAACTGTCACATCATCTACAAGGAAATCTAATGCATGCACAGATGATATATATATATAAATATATATATATATAAATATATATATATATATATATATAAATATATATATATATATATATATATATATATATATATATATATATATATACATATATTGGCTCACATTTGGCTGTGGATCCAATGAGGAGATTCAAATCAAGATCACACAGCTTTTGGGCCCCAAAATGACATGCTGAGCATTGTTTAAAAAAAAAAACGCAAACTAAAACTTTAAGTCCATATCACAAGGTCCTTGTGTCTCGTAATGACCTTCCTTCCAGGAACAGTACCAGGAAAAATAAAAAGAGGCAGACAAAGAAAGCGATTGAAAGACAACGTTCAAGTGTGGATAGGCGTGAGTCTACTGAAAGCAAAAGACAGAAGTAGAGCAAGACCGTTGACGATTGATGTTTGGTGCCCCAACAGGCTGTGTAGTGCCCCAACAATTGAATAGGCTGTGTGGTACTCCAACAGTTGAACAGGCTGTGTGGTGCCCCAACAGTTGAACAGGCTGTGTGGCGCCCCAACAGTTGAACAGGCTGTGTGGTGCCCCAACAGTTGAACATGCTGTGTAGTGCCACAACAATTGAACAGGCTGTGTGGTGCCCCAACAGTTGAACAGGCTGTGTGGTGCCCCAACAGTTGAACAGGCTGTGTAGTGCCCCAACAGTTGAACAGGCTGTGTGGTGCCCCAACAGTTGAACAGGCTGTGTGGTGCCCCAACAGTTGAACAGGCTGTGTAGTGCCCCAACAGTTGAACAGGCTGTGTGGTGCCCCAACATGCTGTGTGGTGCCCAAACAGTTGCACAGGCTAAGGGAAAGGGGAAGCGGATGGATGCAATGCTCAAAGGCTTGTTGTCGTATTCTCTTTTCTCCGTGTGTTCGTGTTTCGGACTTGAGACATTTAAAGATGAGGATTATTACGCCTAGCCCAAACATGGCCGGCCTTAGGCTACTGCGACATAGGCGGTCGCAGTGGGTCCCGCACTTTTTAGGACCCGCGCTAACTCTAGTTGTAGATTATTAAATTAAACCATTATAACTTACATATAATAACAAGGTTTCCAGGGCGTCCTGGAAGTCTCCTGAAATTATTAAAATCTCATGAAAACTCATACAAATCTCCTGAAAGATAGATCCAATTGCCAATTTTGGGTTGCCTCTTCCATTCGCGATAAAAAAAAATGGAATAGTCAGCTTTCCTTTAATAAAACTTTATTGCAAAGACGAATGTATTTTTTAATACAAAATCTAAATTTTGACATTATGCTTATCCCTACACAGACTGAGCCCCGCACAATCCGTTTCGCATAAGGCCCCGCAATTGTTAAGGCCGGCGTGAGCCTGAACCTCCCTCAGGACGACAGGATATGACAGCGAGCAGGGTTCAAACTTAAAACCATCGTGGTAGGACTCGGAAGCGCATACCACACGACCAGACAGTCCTGTTATATCAATGCACTGGTAATGTCAGAGTACGCAGGCGAGTTTATTGAACTTAAAATTATTGTCCACGACTGCAAACAATTTAGGTCATACGATATGATATAATAAAAGGTTAGCTTACTGCTTGATTAAGTCTTGGGGGAGGCCTTTTTAATTACTGGATACCAACTCCGTTGTCTTTTGTTCTGGTCCGTCCTTCAAGACCCTAAGAGAAGCTCTCTTTCCGCCCATCGACTCCATTAAGCTCATAGATGTCTACCTATAACTAGTCGTTCAGCCCCCCCCCCCCCCTTTTCTCCTTTTCTTACCCCACACAAACACACCTTGTTTTTAACTCTTTTAACACCGAGTGCAGAAAAGAGAAGACAATCCGGACATCAAGCCTAAAAGGAAAGAGTTAATGCCCCTGACTTCCCTCCCCCTTGACTCGTGGGCCGCCACTAACTGTAACTGTGTTCTTTGTTCACTGGTCCGTGAAAGCCTCCATGCATACCAGAGTAACGTGTAATCGATACCACCTCGGCGGACTCGAACAAGTGGGTGGAGGAATGAACCATTAAGAAGTCTAGCTTAATTGCGCTGCAGTGCAAAGTAATGTAAATTAATTAGTTTTAATTAGCAAGAGAAATTACGTAAGATTTCGTTGTTATTTTAAATGTCGTCGTCCAAATGTTGCCCAAACTAGGCAGGCGGCCTGAAATAATTGGGCCCCAGACTACTGAGTGGATGCGCAGTGGCTGAGCAGTAAAGCACTTAGCTTTCGATTCGGGGGTCCCGGGTTCGAATCCTGGTAAAGACTGGGATTTTCAATTTCGGGATCATTGTGTGCCTCTGAGTCCAGCCAGGTCTAATGGGTACCTGACATTAGTTGAGAAAAAGTAAAGGCGGTTGGTCGTTGTGATAGCTACATGACACCCTCGTTAACCGTAGGCCACTGAAACAGACGATCTTTACATCATCTGCCCTAGGTCTGAAAGGGGAACTTTACTTTATTTTCTTGACTACTGCGTGGTGCGTGGTGGCTGATTGGTTAGGCTATAGGTTTCCCAACCGAGGGGCCCCGGTTTGAATTTTGAAATAAAAGTAAATTTAGTTGGGTGTTGTGCTGGCTACATGTCACCCTCGTTATCAGTCAGCCAAACAAGTAGATTGCCATTACATCATCTGCCCTATAGATGGCAAGCTCTAAAAAGGGAAATTTTAGTTTTAAGTTTATGTTAAATTTGTCTAACATTATTTAGTGAGCGAACAGTTTTTTAGTGGAACACTTTGCTTAATGCAAAAATGCTGGTTTAAAAATGGCATAGAATATAAGCAGAAATTATGCTTTTCGCTATGCATCAGTTGAAACAGTTTTTTTTTGTGTGTTTTTTTTGTGTGTGTTCAACATTGAAACTGCAGCTGGAGGAGAAGTTACTGCACTTTAAAGTGTCGAATCTCTTCATCTTCAGATCACTAACATATCTCAAGGATTCAGTTATTTTGAAGTGTATCGTTCGGTTATCTGCCCCTGAAGTATTTGTAAGCACGTTTTACTTCATTGCACATGCATTTAGCCACATTGCATGAAACAGGGCAATAGGTACACTTGCATTTAGCCACTTTGCTTTTAACAGGTCAATATGTACACTTACATTTAGCCACATGACTTTTATCAGTGCAATAAGTACACTTGCATTTAGCCACATTGCTATTATCAGGGCAATAAGTACACTTGCATTAAGCCACATTGCTTTTAACAGTGTAGTGTATACGCTTTCTCTGAGACCTACTAACTTCATTATATAATGACTTCTTATAATGGACTTGTTGCTAGAAAAAAAATGTAATTAACATTGTTTGGTGACCAGGCGCATGGTGAGTAGTAATGATGTTACTTTCCTAACGAATTCAAATCCCGGTTTTGACCTTCGCCTTTTATTTTCTAACATCCGTCGGAGAAGCAAAAGCGTTTGGTAACAGTGCTCGTTACCCTCAGTAATAGAGACAGATGATAATGGTCTGATAGGGGTACTGTTAATTTAATTTTTTAATGACATTAATACTTTTGTTTCCGTTTTAAAGGTCGAGCCCATTTAACTCGAACTACCATTATACCATTATATTCATCTACCACCAAAGCAAATGTCCCCTTTACCTGAGCTTCGAATGGACGGGAGTGTCTCTCCATAATAGGACTCAACAGCTACACAACAAGCAAAATATACAAATCCTTCGTAAAACAACAACAACAACAACAACAACAACAACAAAACGTTTTTTTAAGGGGAAGAGCTCCTCACTTACGACTATACATTTCGACAATTTAGAAGTTATTTCCTTTTTTTTCAATATGAAACTAAATAGTTAATTACAAATTATAAATTCACTAATCGGTTACTTTTTCAATTTACTCATGTTCTGTTAGATGTAATAAATAATTGTTTTAAAGTTTAAACTTAATCAGTGAATGGGTGGGGAAGAAATAACGTGTACAACTATTTAAGGGGACAATACCTAACATATTTAACCGTATATGTGAATACTAAATGATTCATTTTCCTTGTAGGTATCAAAGAACGTAATTAATAACCAGTAATTAATATACTAATTGCTTTTTTAAAAATTGATTCATATATTGTCTACCCCTGTTAATAATTGGGAAAAGTTTCAGCTTGATCCCAGAGTGAGTGAGGGGGAAATAACGTGTTCAAACTTTTTACCAGACTGACAGACAGACAGACTTTCTAAAAAGTGCTCCACAAGATGATCCATAGTCTATCTACGACTTAAGAAAACCAATGCAAAGCTGCGCACTTTTTTACATTTTAGATCAGTCGATGACTCTAAAGTAGATTCAAATAAAAGTAGTACAACTATCACACTAGAAATGTCACTAAATTTTTTGTGCTGTCAGTCCGTCCGTCACGTTTACGTCAACGAAAGAATACATAATGATTAATCTGTGTCAACTTATCAACATTATTATCTTCTATTTCGAGTTATCTGCATCCACTCAACGTTAATGCGTCTGCGTGTTTTGTGGAATAAACATTTATTCAAAGCGACCCGAGTTCATACTTGACATTTTGCCAGATACAAACATGCCATTAAAAAAGAAATACCTTCCCCACTTTTTAAAAACCTCCATAGGAAAATATTTAATAAATTTTTTAAATTTAAAAGTGCTAGGTTTCGGCCAGAACGAGAAAGAGTGAGAGAATAAAGAACATCTTACAAAACAAATAATTAAAAAAACTGGTTTAGACTTTTTGAAGAATTAAAAAACATTCCTGTCCATCCTAGTGATAACCATTATTTTAATCTCGGCTCCAATTTTCTCGTAGCAATTTCCCTTAAGAATTATAGGAAGTATGCATTTTTAAAAAATATATATTAATTAAATGAAGCGGCGTGGTGGTTAAGTGTTACAGCGCTTGTCTTCCAAAAAAGGGGCCTTCAAGTTCGAATTCTGAAGAGCACTGAGATTTTCAGCAGTTTAGGAAGCTTTTGAGCCCACCAAGCCCTAATGGGTACATGATATTAGTCAATGTTGTGCCGGCCACATGATACCCTCGTTAACCTTTAGTAATAGAAAAAGATGATCGTTACGATATTCGCCCCGTGTTACCAAATATTGCAAGGATGGAAAAATATATTTTTTTAAAACAGAAAAATAATTTTTCGTAAGTTCGAGCAATTTGGAATGGTTTGTATCACGTAGCATAATGAAGCCAAGTTTATTTTTAGTTCTCTGCAAACATCTCCATAGCAACGTCAAGGTTGATTGCCGAAGAGCTCTTGCAGCAAGCGTGGACCAAACAAAAAAAAAAAAGCAGCAAGGATCTAGCGGGGGTGAAAGGAGTGGCTTTTTTTTTCGCAAAGGCAGCGAGAGGTTAATGAATAAAAAGCTGGGAAAGGACAAAGAAAAGTCAGTGGTAGAAAAGATCTAATTGAGTAGTTTGTTGTAGAGCCAGAACCATTTGTAGATCTAGTTGTAGTTATGAGTTTCGACAATGATAGCCAATGTGTCTTATGTTACTGTACAGTGTGTATTTTATTCAAGTGATTCCTAGTTCCAGAATTAAAGCTTTGTAACTATTCCCCCTAGGATCTTCATTGTTTGAATGAATAGTTGTATTTAAATCTCCGGCATGATGATCTTGTTTGAGTGTTCAGTAAATGTCTAAAATAGAAATGTACACTAACTTATAATATCAGAAACGCATTGTCTGATCACCACAGTCTCATCGTGACATTAAGACGACGTCTTCAGATCCAAATTCTCAAAACAAATGATTGCCACAGTTTATATCCTTTGTTAACTTAAGTTAGATTCAATCCTCTCTCCTCCCTTGTCCCCGCCCGCATCTGATATAGGATTCATGCATACATTCATATAGTGGCGTAGCTTGGGTAAGGGGAGAAGGGGTGTGAATTTGAAAATCCCTCCAGGCTCCCCCCAAAAAGTTCAAGCCCTACGGGCCTCCAAATGATGGCAATTTTCTAGCTACGCCCTTGCATTCATATAATTTATACGTAATAAGTAAGGTTATTAAGAATTGGAAATGTATATTAACAATGACATTTTGATTATCGCTCATAAACCATTACCGCTAATAATATTTATAGTAAGTCCCTTAATTCCACTCTTTAAAGTAGAGTAGCGTTCAAAAGAATCCTAAACGTAAAACGCCGTCCAATAATATGCCATACTTCTAATTGAAAGCGAGAAACAACACTGCAAGAAACACAGCTCATTTATAATTCAGTTGCGTACTATTTCACTTCAAACGCGGACGGATATTTAAAGATAAAAACGCAGAGTCACCGACGTATCTGTGTACTTGAGGTCAGAGATGAAAGGGCATAACGGAACTATTTCGCGGATCAACACCGCCGCTGTGCGGTGCATTGATTTCATCAACGATTTCGAGGGGCTCGAGAGTTTGTAATTGATTTGATTTGTTTTTTGTTGTTGTTATTGGACGGGAGGTTGACGGCATTAATGCGAGAGGAGAGGAGGGTCGTCGATGTAAAGAGGGGGGGGGGGGGAAATGTGAGACTTGTAAAGGGGAGAGTAGAGGAGAATTGAAAAACATACGTGAAGGAGAAAGGATGTAATTGATACACAGGGAGAGTACATGCAATTAAAAAACTTGTGCGAAAGAGTAAGAGAGAATGGGAGATAAAGAGAGAGAAACAGAGATGGGGGTGAAAATAAGAGAAAGAAAGAGAAAGAGAGAGAAATAGAGAGAAAGATCGAGAAGAAGAGACAGGGAAAGAGAGAGGGAGAAAGAGAGAGAGAAAGACAAAGATAAAGAGAGAGAGAGAGAAAGAAAGGGAGAAACACAGTGAGAAAGAAAGAGAGAAACACAGTGAGAAAGAAAGAGAGAAACACAGTGAGAAAGAAAGGGAGAAAGACAGAAAGAGAGAGAGAGAGAGAGAGAAAGACAGAGAGAGAGAGAAAAAAGAGAGAAAGAGAGAGAAAGAGAAACGTATAGAGAGAGAAGGAGAGAGAGCTAAAAAGTGGAAGAAATTATATATATATAGAGAGAGAGAGAAAGAGAGAACAAGAGAGAGAAAGAGAGAGAGAGAGACAATCATTTATACAAATGTATTGACATGTAAATTCGGACTCATAATCATCTATCTTAAAAAAAAAATTAAAAAAATTAAGTCATTAAGTCCATAAAGCAGTAGGTCAAACTTCTAACGGGACGGGTTAGGGGGGGTTCTAATGTGGTCAATACAATAACCTTGTAGGCGATCACGAATACTATCCCCACTTTACGTATGTAGACTTAACACTTATTCACTGTCATCGATCGGAAAAGCATACCTCTGGACTAGAAACCCATTTGTCTAGTAGATATTACAGTTTTAAAATGAACCAATATACCAATCAATCAAATCAATCAATTCATCTATTGAACCTTGCAGCACAAGAAAACTTGCAGTAAAATCTAAACGCAACCACTAGCAACCCATATGTACGGCAGGGCCGACCTTGGGTAATTATACGCCCTAAGCGAAGTGAATTATGTGGGCCCCCAAATAAAATAGAAAAATAAAAAAGGAAAACAAACATTACAATATGACTTAAAACCTTTCTGCATCTAGACTCTAAATCAAACAAAATAAATTCTTATAGCGCAATTCCCGTAGCGTTCCGTACTGCATCTTGAATCATAGTAGAGACTTAGGGCTAGGCTAGTAATCGAGTCATATAGTTCTCCTATGTATGAGTTTTCATACAAATTTACTTTAATTTTTAAGGGGTTCTTGCAAGGCCCCAGCCATTCGGAGGTCCTAGGTGGCTGCCTAGTTTGCCTATACCTAAGACCGGCCCCGTGTACAGTATATGAAAACGAAGATAATTTATACCATATTCTTCAAGCATACCGACTGCTCGATCTTTACGCAACTCTTACGCTCCCAAAAGTTCCTTCCTCAGAAAACGATTTTGTTACAAAATCTGTCGCAACCAATCGATGTGAAGACAGACCATTACCTACATCACGAGTGACGAAATCCATAATCCCAACGAAACAGATATATCCATCTGGAACAAAAACAGAACAATCCTCACGGAATGGCAACCGAGGTTGGAGAGTATACAAATCCGGTCTAATTGGGAAAGCGAATGATTTTGGGGAGAGTGGTGTGCACACTTTGATGACGACATTACTCAAAAATAATCCAACTCGTATCGCTGTTGTTTTGTTTTGAAGAACGTTCGTTTTGTCTGTCCATCCCCCCTTCACTCTCTCCCCCTGTCTGTCTCTCTCTCGCTCTCTCCGTCTCTCGTTTTCTCTCATGCTACTTAAAAAAAAAAAAAAAGAGAGAGAGAGGCGCTGTTTTTTTTTTTCTCTCTTTCAATACTTCTATTTTAAAATCAAGAGTAAAACTCAAAGTCATACTTGTCTCCCTTTTTTCCCCTTTCCTTATTGTCACTATCGAGTTATCGGACTTAGGTTCACATTCAAAGGATTAAGCGTGACGGGCAAGACTAAAAATGGAGGCAATTTAAAATTCGTACACTTGAAAAAAAAAATTAATTTAGTTAAGTCATCATATCAGAGCAGGAGGTGTGGGGCGTCTAAACGCGAAAGCAGAGGCGAGACTAGGGGTGACAGCCGGGGCAAATATCTATAAAGGTGTTGCCTAAATTACGGCCCGCGGGTCATATTCGGCTTGTGACACCGCGCTATCCATTTCTTCGAAATATCAACCCATAGCTCATAATGACGTCTGAGAGTGAGCCGAGCTGTCTTATCAGAATGGACGATTAGTTAACTCTTTCTCTCCGTAATTATTTTCCACGTTCCGATGGAATTCTTCATTTCGTCATTAGTATTTTCCCCCCCTGTTATGGTTAAGCTTGAATAACTTTCGCGTTTGTTACCAGAAAGTGTTTTATTTGGTCTAGAATTAAAGGAGAATGCATGCTTTTTTTTATATAACACAAAGTCAAGTTTATACAATCTAACTTAATTTAATGAGATCAAATCAACGATGGTATTGTCTATTAGGAGAAAAAGAGTTAAAGTTGATTCGGGCTGTAATACTCGTGACGAAAATTATTGTCTTCAAGTTAAAAAAAAATAGTTTGTAAGTAACTGAATGTGTAATACTTTGCTTCGTCACCAAAAGTTAATTTTAGTAATGGTCTTAATGAATGGATAGTTTATTGCCAAAGCTGCAACGATTTCAGAATATCGCATCAAGAATAGTCCTTGGAAAAACAAGACGAGATTCTGCTACTACTCTTGTGCACGCTCCATTGGCTTCTTGTGAAAGCAAGAATCGACTACAAGGTGGCCACACTTTGTCATGAGTGTATCTATAACAATGAGATGCTTTTCCACCTTAGCGAACTGATCATTCCATATGTTCCTCAGAGATCCCTGCGCTCAGTGGACTCAACGCTTCTAGTGATGCCACGTTTCTCCGTCAAAAGCTACGGTCTGCGGGCTTTTTCAATTCACGGACCAAAGGTTTGGAACTCATTCCCCATTTGATCTCAAACAGACAACAAGCTACACTGCATCCAAGAAGAACATTAAGACCTATCTGTTTAAAATTTTTTTTAGATTACTTTTTAGCTCTCGTGTTTGTAATGTTATCACAGCGCCTTGAGCCTAAATTTTGTTATTATTATTATTATTATTGTGACTTGTGACTAGAGAGTTTATGTAACTCAATATAATAGTGGTTGAAGTTTGTTATTGATGTTGTTATTTACATTCAGGTGCCGGGGAGGGGCGTTATGAGGAGGAGAATGTAATATGCCCATCTGAGGAATGAAGAAAAAAGAGGGAAAACCGGGAAAGAAAAGTGAGGCTTGATATAGGAAGTACAGAGACAGACAGAAAGACAGACAGAGACCACAATTTAATTAACTAATTAATGTTTTCATTAGTTCGTCTATTGTCTTAAAAATGGGAAGTGGGAGAAATAGCGTGTTCAAAGTTTGTATAAGAAACATAGACAGAGACACAGAGAGAGACAGAGAGAGAGAGACAGAGAGAGACAGAGAGTGGGTGAGAGATATAGAGAGAGACAGAGAGAGTGAGAAAGATACAGAGAGGCAGAGAGAGAGAGAGCTACAAAGAGAAAGTGAAGCAATCGCTTTATCAGGCGTGTATTTATAAGTATAAACATATAAACATTCATAATCTATAAATCTTCAGCATTATCTCAATAATGCAGGTGTAAATCGCCTCAGAAACATCGACTTCTTTTTATCTTGATGTTATCATGATTTTCAGATTTAAACCAGGCGTATATTTCAAATTTATTATACCTTAACAAAATCGTGATCCGCCTTTGGGAAGAGTGCCTGCACCGCTGCTGAAATACGGATAAGTTTTAACGAAATCTATTATGTAAGAAACTTACTTAAAATCTGTTAGCGTGAACCTTCCCAAAATAACTTTGATGGGTACCATTATTTAATGTCGTCTTATCTTTGAAACGCCTGCTGGCTAGGAAAGCAGGAGGGGGAGGGGGGAGAAAATATGTACACTGCAGCCGTTACAGATGAAGGGGCATTAATTTTTTTCAAGGGCAAGAACTTGTGCTGTTACATTAGGTCGCTCTTTTTTAGTCAACTTTTAAGTATATAGTCTACCATACGTGAAGACTAATTTGCATATGGCTACTTACAGTGTGTCTCATTAACATACGGGGGAGGGGGAGGGTTGAACTAGGCCGTAGACTTAATCAGATGAATTAGGCCTGGTTGGAATAACTGGGCCATCAGCATCGTCGGAGAAACTGGAACATTGTAGGAGGAATTCAATTTGACATATTTAGTAAAACTAATGCATTAACATCTAGTAAATCAAGACTTCAAAATAGTGAATTGACGCACGCAAAAAAATCCTGCCCCGGGTCCTCCACTTACTTAAATCCGGACCTGAATGTATTCACAATGTAATGTTACAACTTTATTTGTGATATTGTTTATATAAGTAATCCTCGCAGGGAATGATTAATAATGAAGGAAAACATCGAACACAACCAAACTTTACTTTCATGTCTTTCATTTAATAATATTCTTTTCTTTTTGTTTGTCCATTGGTGACTTCTATGGGGGGCCGCCTCTGAGTTTGTGTGATAACACAAACTCTCTTTGTAATATAGTTTGTTTAGTTATCAGGAGGATTTTTTTGTGTTAAAATTAAAGAAGATTTCAAGATTTCATTCTAGTTTATCATAACCCCCCCCCCTTTTTTTTTTCTAAAAAAAAACAATATTATAATAAAGATAAAGAACCTCTACCATACCTTGTCATCTATAGTGCAGGTGATGTAAAGGTAATTTGTTTCAATGGCCGACGGTTAACAACTAGTATGCCATGTGGCCAGCACAAGGACCAACCGCCTTTATTTTTCTCACTTAATGTCATTTGGGTGGACTCAATCCCATGGTACTCAGGTCAAATATTTTGTTTTTCATTTTTTTTAAATTTTATTTTATGTCTGAAACGTTTTTATTTCGTCCACAAAATTCTTTTGTAGAGCGTTCCCCCCCCCCCCCCCATCATGCCCTTCCCCTTGCTCTAGCATGTCCAGAGCGCTCTGACCCAATCCTTTTGTGGCTGGAGGCGGCATCTGATACCAGGTTTACGAGCTGCCTTTGGGCGCTCAGCAAAGACAACTCTGCTCGGGATTCAAACTAGGGCCCCCCTTGTGGGTGGGTTTGGGACTCTCAGCCACAAATCTCTCTCCTTCAACAGCTGCAGGGGCTAGCTAATAAAATGCTAAAGACATAGCGATCACAGACTTAGGTCACATGACATACTAGGCTCAGAAAAGACAACTCTGCTCGGGATTCAAACTATTGCCCCCTCTTGTGGGGATTTGGGCCTCTCAGTCACAAATCTCTCTCCTTCAATAGCTGCAGGGGCTATCTAATAAAATGCTAAAGACATAGCGATCAGGTGTCAAATCAAGCGACCACAGACTTAGGTCACATGACCTAAGGCTTAAGTGAACAAATCAGGTGTCATTCTTACCGGACGATATTCCAGCTACCTGTTGCCTCAGCGTGGCCCTCCGGTGGAAACGTCCAGGGGTGGAATTGGATAGACAAAGAACGAGTAGCGAACCAGGTCTTCTAGCAGGTCTCCCTGGGTGAGCTTTTTTTTTTTTTTATCTCACTCGGGGTGGGGATGGAACAAGTAACCTGCAACCCTGTCCATAAGTCCGTCACACCGTTCCACAAAGGGGGTCGTCATCATGGTCCCGTTAACTGGAGTGGCGACCCTCGCACGGGACAGTGGCGGTAACAGTATAGGAATATGAGACAAGTTTCCCGCAGTTAGCATTGTTCTCGACCACTTGTAGCGAGTGGACCCAGGATCGGGGACGGTGCGCTGTGAACACAGCACGGTCCGGTCTGCCCCAGTCAATCGATATGGCCGTCTACCGCTGGGAGCCCTCAGACAGGACACGGGATGAAGAGTCCCAATGTGTCCAGGCCTGGTTGTTAGATAAAAGCCTTTCCAACAACCAACGGGATTCACGGCAGAGTCTCTTGGCAGCACCCACGCTCAAAAAGGTGGCACCAGCTTGACCTCTGCATCACCCGAAGGATGGATCTGAAAAGTGTCATCCACACCCGTTCATACCATAGTGCGGACTGCAACTCAGACCATTCACTAGTGCTAAGCAAAATCAAACTACTTCTCAAGAAGGCTTATACTTCCACTCAACCCAGAACTAGGCGAATTAACGTCAACCATGTAGGTGACCCAGAGAAGTGTGCACTCTTTGGCGAGCTCCTGAACAGTTCAATCCCCTCGTTAAGTGATGAAGAAGACATCTCTATCAGATGGGAGAAATTAAGAGATGTAATCTACAGTTCGGCAATCACCGCCTTTGGGCCGCAAAAACACAAAAATGTAGACTGGTTTGAGGCGAATCTAGCACATATGGAAACTTGCATCGAGAAAAAGCGATCTGCACACCTCGCTCACAAGACAAAGCCAAGTCCAAGATCTTTGGAGGCCTTCAAAAGTGCTAATAAAGAGGCGAAACAAATGGCTAGAAAATGTGCTAACAACTTTTGGAGGGATACCTGCAACAGAATCCAAGACAGTCTCCACTCAGGTAATAGCAAAGCTCTATTTGATGGCATTAAAGCGGCCCTGGGCCCAACAGTGTCTAAGCCTGCCCCCCTTCTATCCAAATCAGGAGAAAAAATTACAGATCAAACCAAGCAGCTAGAACGATGGACAGAACACTACCTCGAAGTCTATGCCACACAGAATACAGTAGACGATGTCGCCCTGGCTTCTCTACCAGATCTTCCAGTACTGGAATGCCTAGATGATCTTCCGAGTCTTAGTGACCTTAAAAAAGCAATTAACTGCATAAAAAATAGAAAATCTCCTGGGAGTGATGGTATCCCAGTGGAAGTAGTGAAAGTCAACGAATCACTCCTGCTCCCTGAACTCTATATTCTCCTCTGCCGCTGTTGGGAAACAGGTCATGTCCCACAGGACATGCGTGACGCAACTATAGTCACAATTTACAAGAACAAAGGGGATTGGAGTGACTGCAACAATTACAGGGGTATCTCTCTCCTCAGTATAGTGGGCAAGATCTTTGCTAGAGTGGCACTATCCAGGCTGCAAGTGATAGCTTCTAGAGTCTACCCAGAGTCTCAGTGTGGATTCAGGAGTGGTAGATCCACTATAGACATGATATCGTCTCTACGACTACTGCAGGAGAAATTCAGAAAGAGAGAGACAGACCACTTTACATCGTGTTTGTTGATCTGACTAAAGCTTTTGACATGGTCAGCAGAAGTGTCCTTTTCAAACTCCTGAGAAAATTAGGTTGCCCTCCCAAACTACTGCAGTTCATTGAGTGTTTTCACGAGGAAACTAAATGCACTGTCAAATTCAATGGAGCCCAATCAGCACCTTTTGAGGTTTGCAGTGGTGTCAAGCAGTGATGTGTGCTCGAACCTACTCTGTTTGGCATATTCTTCTCCTGTCTACTGCATTATGCGTACAACGACATAAACGAAGGTGTGTTTCTCCATACAAGATCCTCTGGAAAACTATTTAATGTATCAAGGCTGCGGGCAAAAACCAAGGTTAGGAAGCTACTCGTCAGGGAACTCCTGTATGCTGATGATGCAGCTATTGTGGCTGATTCTGATATTCAGCTACAGTGCCTAGTTGACAAACTATCTGCTGCTTGCCAGAAGTTCGGCTTAAACATCAGTCAAAGCAAGACTAAGATACTTGTCCAAAACACAAACACTGAACCTCAAGTAAGCATTAATGGCCAACCACTTTTGTTACCTTGGATCCATCATATCCAACAACACTCTACTGGATAAAGACATAAACAACAGGATAGCCAAGGCAATGGCCACCATGTCACGGCTGCAGAAAAGAGTCTGGGACAATATATTGCTGACTAGCAGTACTACAGCCCTAGTCTACGGGACCTGTGTGTTGAGCACCTTGCTGTACGGAAGTGAAACATGGTCAACCTACTCATGGCAGGAAAAAAAAGCTGAATGTTTTCCACCTCCGATGCCTATGGCGGATCTTTAAAATAAGGTGGCAAGATAAGATAACCAATGAGGAAGTGCTACAAATTTCAGGGTGCCAGGACATCAACTCTGTTATCAGCAGCAGACGCCTTGGCTGGCTTGGCCACGTTCTTAGAATGCCAGTAGGCCGACTTCCACAGGACATCCTGTATGGCGATCTAATAGAAGGCAGGAGAGCCGCTGGTCGCCCACTTTTACGTTATACGGATGTATGCAAACGCGACATGAAGCTCTTCAAAATCGACACTGGCAACTGGGAAGAGGTGGCACTGGACAGATCCTCATGGAGAGAGGGCATAAAGGAAGGATCAAAGATTGCAGATCTCATACACAACAGAAGCAGAAAGAAGGGTGAAAATGCAACGGCGCCTGGTGATTATATATGCCCAACCTGCGATCGCAGCTGTGTATCAAGGATTGGCCTCTTTAGTCACACAAGAAGTTGCAAAGATCGTCTCTCGAGACGTAAAATGCCACAGAATAAACTTCCTGACACTTTGAACACAGATATTGTATTTAGAATTTGGTTGTAAAGTAGTAAATATAACAATACAAATTATTTGTATTGGGATTTAAAATCTTTTTCTATTGAAGCTAGATTTAATATGACGCACTCCTGTTAAAGTAGAGATTTATTTATTTTAAATAAGGAAATCTCAGAATTTGCGCTATTTCAATTTTAGCTTTGTTATCATAGGAATCCCTGGGCCTTAGGCCTCTTTCCTTTGCCTCTTTTTTGGGCTTTATATGCCTCTTTTTTTGGGCCCTCCTGCCTCTTTTGTGGATTTTTTTAATATAAGTTTGCAAATTTCACAAATATTAAAGTATAAAGAATTAAAATTAAACTTTAAAATATAATTAGTCCATACTTAATTAGTGATTAAAATGGTGAATCTACATAAATAATAGGTAGAAATCGCAAGATTAATGAGAACAAACAAAACTTGATCTGTCTTGTGAAGAGTAGCAGGACTTGGCTGTCTGTTGATAAATATTGAGTCCATGTGATGAATATTTAATGTAATTAATAGTTTAAATATTCCTTACTAGTTAATATTTCTCCTTTTCCCCCTTTAGATAAGAAAAATTTTTTTTTTAATTTTTTAAAACTTTGAGGTAATAAAATTAATACCCCAAAAAATTTCCAAGTTGAAAAAAGCAAGGTTATATTTAAAGTCCAATTACCCTTGTAACCAACATAAGATAGATACATTTCATATCATCTAATAACAATTTTTTTTTCAGTACTAAAGAGATTGCATTGCCAACAACACATTCGACACTAACATAAGTTTACGGTTTACACAATAGTTCACGTTAAAATTGTTCATAAACTGTCCAAACTTGACGATCACTGGGTTGTCCATTGCTGTAGACGAACGAAGTTATTGGGATTCTTTCGGAAGGATCTGTCCTTATGTTCTATGGAAGCCCAAAGGTTCCAAGAAGTATAAATGTTGGTGCGATTGAATTCCTGAAACTGATGTTATGTACCACAAAGCGGGCTAATCAACACAAAAAATTGTTCGTTTACATCACACAGTCATAAGTCCCACGCCATTGTATACAGGCTGAACTCTATTACTATGAATGCTTTCCCTAATCAATAGTATAGAAACCTCCAAAAGTTGACAGACCGGTACTGGTTTCCTGAAGTTAACTTGTCGTCAACCCAAGATTGAGGACATACAGCATTATAGTGAGCTGCTGAGGACAAGGTATAATCTAAAATTAGTTATGCATTCCAAAATGTCTGGTATGGCGATGTCTTTTTTTTTTTTTTTTTTTAAAGGAAACCTCAGAATTTGCGCTATTCAATTTTAGCTTTATCATCATAGGAATCCTTGGGCCTTAGGCCTCTTTTCTTTGTTTCTTTTTTGGGCTTAATGTGCCTCTTTTATGGGCCATCTTGCCTCTTTTGCGGGCTTTTTAAAAATATGTTTTTACTTGTAAGTTCTCATAATTCACAAGTATTAAATCATAAACAATTGAAAAGTGATTAACCTAAAAATATAATAATTGTAATTGAAATATTATTTAATATCAAAGATATACTACTTAACCATTGAACCCACTAAGACAGAAAAATGATACAAGTATCCTCTACCCCAGAACAATCAACACAATATCAAATATAATTAAGTTAATTAAATGAAGGATCGCGTTGCTTTTTAACTATTAATAACAGCTACTTTAAGGTACAAATGTCATAATTACAAATAAACGTAAGATGACTTTTTAATATTTGCATAAATAAAAAAACTGCTATAGACTAACAAAGGAGAAGGTAATTCTCATTACGTAAATAAATAAATTGCAGAAACATAACTCCCCTTATCTACAATCTATTTACAATCTCCCTCGTTGACGGACTCACCTATCGATACTGATTTTCCCATTTGGGCTGGACGCAAGTTGGGATTTGATCTAGATTCTCTTCAATAGGTAGCCAAGCGTTTTTTGCCATACCGAAACTTATACCATTCACGGTTTTATTTTGTTTTGTTTTCTGTACAACACATTTTGTACAAGTGCCATTTCTCCAATTCATTATACTGAATATAAAAAATATATTTTTTTGTTCATATTTGTTGTCATTCAATTGTGTAGGGATATGTGTTTAGCTGATTTAGAACCACTCATGTCCACATCCAGTGCCAAAATAGTTTACACCGTTGATAACGCGGGGGGGGGGGGGGGGGGGGGGGGGGGGGGGGAGGCGCGGGGGGGGGGGGGCACTGCTTCACGTCACTCGGTACTCTGTCCGAGTGTTAAAGTGGTGGAAGGGGTGTCGAAGGCATCCAGGGAGGCTTTAAGGCTTTGGCGTCTGCTGAAGATAGAGGCTTTCATTGGTTATCTCTCGTGAAACGTTTTGGTAACGGTGATAGGTGTAAATGAAATGTCCACAACAAACGAAAGCTGTCTGTCTGTCTGTCTGTCTGTGTGTGTGTGTCTCTCATGTCTTTGTATGTGTGTTGCTATTATAGATGTTTGCGATGAGAGAAAGAGAGAGAGAGGGAGAGTTAGGTAAAAAAAAGAGAGAAACCAAAGATGAACAAGCAAAATATAAACAAAATACTTTAAAAAAAACAACAACAAAAGAAGATTATCTATGGGGAAGGCATCGCATTTACAGCCATATTTATCAGCACTTTATGAATTATGCCCCTTTTCAATATCAAAATTACCACTATTTAATTAGCTATTTGGTTAATTTTTGGATTGGTTCGTCTGTTATTTTCAACAACGGTTCAATTTGGTCTGAGAATGGGAAGTTGGAGAAATAACATGTTCGAAGTTTGTATCAGACAGACAGACAGACAGATAGACAGACTGAGTTAATATAAGCTTGTAAAAATAGAAACAGGTAGAAGGAAAAAGAAACATTAGATACAGAGAAATACAGACAGAGAGAGTGATAGAGAAAATGACAGAGTGACAGAGAGAGAGAGAGAGACAGAGAGAGGGATAGAGAAAATGACAGAGACAGAGAGTGACAGAGAGAGAGAGAGTGATAGAGAAAGTGACAGAGAGTGACAGAGACAGAGAGTGACAGAGACAGAGAGTGACAGAGAGAGAGAGTGATAGAGAAAGTGACAGAAAATGACAGAGAGAGAGTAAAAAGTGACAGAGAGAGTGATAGAGAAAGTGACAGAGAGTGACAGAGAGAGTGATAGAGAAAGTGACAGAGAGTGACAGAGAGAGTGATAGAGAAAGTGACAGAGAGGCAATATTTCCAGCAGAAATAACTTAATATCACGTGATGATGAAGACTCTAACGGACAATATTTAAAAACAAGGGCGAAGTCGCAAATAGCCAACAATAATTGAAAAGTGATTAAGCAAATTTAAAACATCCGACAACATCGAAAATGGCGGACAACAATTAAAAAAAAAAAGGATGAAAAGAAAAATTAAAATAGCCGAAAATAATTTAAAAGTGATTTACTTAATTTCAATGCTTTCTACGATAATTGAAAACTGATGAGAAAAGTCGAAAATAGCAGATGCACATTTGATTGATAACTAATGTTGAAAACAGACGACGATAACTAATATCTGAAAACAAAAGTCGAAAACAGCCGACAATAGGGACTCGGAAACTAGATGATTTTTATTAGATTTTGCGTGGATTGTAAAAATTTTAAAGTTAATGTACGTTTAATAATTCAAACCTATGTTAATGCAAAATGTTTTTCGTCTGTATAGGTGGGTAGCCATCCTTATAAAAAAAAATATTTACAATATCGGTTTCATATAGCGCCGAATAGTATAAAGCGAACGTTACATTGAAATCAACTTTAGTCGTTACATCCTAATAGACAGAATAAATTTTTTTTTTTTTATATATATAGCTCCTCCTTCGTGATCGAAGGGGAGCACATTTCTCCTTTCCAATGGACTCGACGATGACTGTAAAGTCCAATCCTCGCTTTAAAAAGCCGGCCGCATACGTGGCATGGGAGGGTTAGGTCAGTAGCAGATAGACCTGCTTCTTTTCTCAGCTTTCTGTTGGTTCGGCACTCTTTCACCCTGACTTCTCTTCTTGCTTCAATTCTCGAGACTCCAAGACTCACAGCTTCACGCCAAGTGGAGCGATCGAGAGCTAGTGCTTCATAGCCGTGTGTGTCAATAACACACTCCTTGAAGTATAATATGGCTGAGGTCAAAATGGCGTGACAGTTAACATGAAAGTCCCGAGTTTGACTGCTATTGAAAGTTGTAATGATTTTGAGCTATAGGCAGTCTGTAGGTACGTATATCTCTACCAGGAGCTTTTAAGGTATTGTGCTAGCTTCACCATACCCTCGTTGATATTTTCACTTTGCCTTGTAAAGTTTCAGATGTTCCTTCAGAAAACAAAAAAACCTATTGCAGGAAGGAAGATAAAATAAACAGCGGACAGGCTTCGAACTCGGGATCCTCGTAACGACACCACCAAGCACATGCTAAACTGTTAGGTAGTCAAAACAAAGTTTTTTAAAAAAAGATTCTTCCTTTATGAAGTTGCAGACCTATTGTAAGAGTGATTATTTTGCTCTTAACAGCTAATGCACGTTTGTGGAAAAAAATAAGAACCCCAATCAGTAGAGCCGTTATCGAGAACCATGTCCAGGCAGGTCTATGTTTCCTGTTTCTTCCCATGAAGAATTTGCAAGCTGAAAAGAGGAAGTGAAAGCAGAAAAAAAAATTAAGTTATCAAATTACTATTTTTGGTCTTTGATGTCGCATCATCTCAACCAAAAAACTCGACTTTGGCAAGATAGCCCGCCGTAAGGTGCCAGATGTAGCCCGCGGTTCGTAGTTTAAGCATCACTGGACTGGTGAGCAGGTTTAAAACGTGATAGCAGGGAATTAGCATGAGTCAATGAAAATAGCTCTGGACAGACAAGAGACATAGTCTACACAGACTGGCACGTGGCTTTGAAATCGGGGCGTGTCCTCTTGTGTTTACGCCGCGTTCTGTTGACATTGGCAGGTGGCTCTATTTCTAGACATGTGCAGTTATCTCTCCGAAGACAGATGCTCAAATGAACATACCCGAATATAAAACACTTTTAAGAATATGTTTTGATAAACAGAGGAATTGAGAAGTACTGTGACGTTTCTTTGTAAATTAAAAAGTACCTTAATGATTTTTTTTTTACATTACCTCTATTCAAGTCAGAACTTTATGGAGGGGGAGGGTGGAACCTAGACACAGATATTTAAAAACGGCTCTAACGGCTCCTAGGAATTTAACCGTTCATGTATATCGCTGAGAAAAGAGATACAAACTCTTTGGTCACAGGGAAAAAGTTTGACTGTAAAAGAGATCAATAAGTTTAAATTTGGTTATAAAAAACATGGTGTAGTCGGCCCTAGTGTGCCGATAACTGAGTTGTTGTTTTTTTTGTGCTAAATTTTTTTTGCTTTCAATTTATTGATATATTATCCAAGGTTACATAAATGTAATCTGAATAGCATCTAGATTCTAGATCTAGGAGTAGAACTAGATCAGAGCCAGACTTAACCATTGCGGGCCCTATGCGAAACAGATTGCGCAGGGTCCAGTTTGAGTAGCGATACGGATAATAAGTGAAAATTAAGAGCATTAGAAAATAAATTCGTTTTTGCATTTTATTCATTCTTTATTACGTACATAAGTACTTTACGAGCTTTCCATGTAGCGAACCATGCTGTATATCATAAAAATTCTGTTTCCTACATAGATCACCTCAGTAGCAAGAATTACCAGATTTCTCAATCTATCTTCGAGAATTGTTGTCCTCAAGTAATTCTTCATTAGTTTGAGGCGCGAGAAGCTTCTTTCACTAGATTCCACAAATACGGGTATTGTATAATGCTTTTTATTTTTTTAAATGGCTCGTACGGTTAGGCGTTTTCCATATCAAATAACACCCCCATATGACAATTTTGTCAATATTTCATGAGATTTTTATGAGTTTTCATAAGGTTTTAATAATTTAAGAGATTTCCAGGAATTTTCGTATATTTTGCAATTTCACGAGATTACCAGGAGCTCCTGGTAAATCAGGATACCGTGGAAAATCTGATTTTGTTTAATAATTTACACCTAGCGTGGAGGCTATGAAAGTGCTGGGCCCACTGCGGTCGCATAGGTTGCGTGGCTTAAGGCCGGCCCTGATCTAGATCTAGACTAGGTCTTAAGAGTTCTAAATTAGATGTCTAGGTAGATCTACATCAACTTCTATATAATGAAAGTACCAATAAATAATAATACATTTACAAGATTGTAGCTTTGGTTCAGTGGCAAACATCTTTGTGACCTCGAGCTGACGGTGCTGAAGTACGAGCTGAATGCCCGACTTTTTAATTATTCTGTTGTTAATTTAATAATAATAAATTGTATAACGGAGGTATTGTCTTTTCTTTAAAAAGTAATCCTTTTGTTTTCTTTGTTTAAAAAAGTAATCCTTTTGTTTTCCTTGTTTAAAAAAGTAATCCCTTTGTTTTGCTTGTTTAACACTTTCTCTCCTAATCGACGCTACCATCGTTGATTGGACCTCATTAAATTAAATCAATGTTTAATTCTATCAACTTTACTTTGTCTTATATAAAAAGAGCATACAGTCCTCATAATTCTGTACCAAAATAATACACTTTCTGGTAACAAAGTTATTGAAGCTTAATCATAACAGGGGTAGTGAAATCGTAATGAGCAAAATGAAGGTTTCTTCGAAAGTTGGAAAAATAATTTTACGGAGAGAAAGAGTTAAAAAAGTAATCCTTTTGTTTTCTTTGTTTAAAACATGCGCTGTTATTAAAATATAAAAAGACACCGTAGTTCTGGATGTACTATTGATTTCTATTGAACATTGTTATACATAACACAGATGACAACAAAACTATGAGATTAAGAGTTCAAGGGGTCAGTCGCTCAGACAGAATGGTTTACAAAAACTTCTTTATCGAGAGAAAAGTTTTGGAATCCCAGTAAAAGGTCAAAGGTCACTTGTGATGTCGAGCTTAGTTTTGTGTACTGCACCATTTTCAAAAATTTCCAGAAGCCGTTTTAAACGTACGTTTAGTCTTGAATGTTAAAACGGTGCACATTTGGTGCACGCGGGGTACTAGCCCTGTACGGAGACAAGGACACCCTGAAGAACACTGCAATATACATGGACCGTGCAAGAAAGGATTGAGTTCCAGCTCGAAGACAGTGCATGGAGGCATGCAAATGTGGTCTGGGAAAAAATCTTCCCTTGGTCCAGGGGCTTAGCTAGAGATTTTCCATCATTTTTGGGGCCCTGGGGGGGGGGTTGACCTCTATTTAATATTTAATTTAACTATTTAACACTCTATATAGGAACTACACCCAGACACTGCGTTATATAAGGCTACACGCTATACACAACTGGTGAAAGCAACAAAAGCGACTCCTCTGAATCGTACGTTAAATGATTGAAGTTTCCTTAGTTTTTTCCCAATATAAATTTAATATAAATAAACACAACATAAACCGGAAGTAACTTCTGGCTTTTGTGTTTAGCCTGAGGCTCTTACTTTATTAAGCTGTGTCCATTTAAAAAAAAATAAAAAAAATTCTATTGCAAGGGGAGACAAATGTTAGCAGTTAAATAGAAAAACACTTGATAAAGTTGTCGTCCCTTATCCTTCAAAGATTTTCAAAACGGCACATACACTAGATTAAAAGACTATAGGGAGCTGGCGGCGTAGGGCGCTTGTGTCATTCTTACAAGTGGTTATAATAAATAAGGTCGACATTTTGACATACTGTTTACTGTTTGAAGTTTTGTGTCAGAAGAAAGAAGGTCAGACGCATTAGAGTTTCTGACATTGAGTGATTCAATAGCTTGCCGCTGTCTTTATAGTTCATATGATAGGCAATTCTTTACAACTTACATGTTAGGCAATTCTTTTGAAGTTACATGTTAGGTAATTGTTTCGTTTGTTTTGAACCTACATGTGAAGCAATTTTTTGAATTTATATTTTAGGCAATTCTTTTAAACACACTTGCTAGGCCATTCTTTGAAGCATACACTTTAGGCAAATCTTTTGAGCTAAAAGTGTTAGGCATTTCTATAGGACAAACATATTAGGCAACACATTTAAGCACACATAGTAAGTAATACTTGGATCCTACATGCAGAGGCGTCGTCAGAGGGAAGCAAGGGGGAAACGATGCACCCTTAGGGGGGCGTAACACGTAGCGTATATTTCTATGTCATGTTCATGAAAAATGGTGTGTGTGGGGGGGGGGGGGCGTCAATATGATACATTGCCCCGGGCGAACGTTTTTCTCACTACGCCTCTGCGTGCATGATAAGTAATAGTTTCTCTGATAGAAGTTCTATATTTGCGACACATTTGAGACCAAAAAGAAAATCCGCTGCCGAGGACAGACGCAGACGGCGAAAACGAAAATCTAAATCGACCACCTTCGGACAATGGTTGTGCTTGCTCTCCATGTGGCAGAATATGCACAGGTCACAGCTGGGGCTGACAGCCACGGGAAATAGTGCTTTCTTCACTAATCTTCGGACTCGATGACATTATTATTTGCGACTTTCGTCAAATGTGAATGCCTCACGATTAACAAACATTTTTCGGCGTTTACATTTTATCCTAAACCAGAAGCATTGTGGGTCTCCCGATTATTTCTGTTAAATTTATATGTACACATACATGCATTCAATCTCTACCATCTCTATCATCGAAGTTCTATTGTGGCAGAAATTTGAACTCGTCACGGGGGGCAACGATTTGCCAACAGAAACGAGGCAAGCGTCTAATGTAGCGCTATGAAGAGCTCATGTTTCCATGAAGGTAATGGCTAAGTCGTGCCCGCCAATATGCGGGTAAAGTGAGACCAAAAGCACAGATATTAATCGATTAAAGCATGGGGTAAAAAGGAAATGCAATATATGTATATTTTTTGTTGAATTGTACATCCTTTGGTTTCATTTTAACTGTAAAAAAATGTCTGCTTTGATTTGTCTGCTCTGCTATATACGCATCGAAGCCAGAAATGTAAACTACATGGTGAGTTTAAGTGTCTGCGGAGTTCAAGTCTCTTTAGAGTTTAAGTGTCTGTAAAGTTTATACAGAAAGACCCATCAATCCCTCAATAGTCATCCACAGTTTGAGTCTCGGGCATGGAATCTAATAAGTCAGCTACACAGACAGTCTAAGCAGTATCCTGTACCAATGTTAAGTAAATGATTGTGACATTTACTGCACCATTGTCAGGGGATGTAATCACTTTTAAACCCACGCGAAGGTTATGTATAATTCAAATACCAGGAAAATCATGAATGATTTTTGCTATTATTGGTAGAGGTACTAGACCTATTGACTGTGGCGGCATGTCCGGATATAAAATATAAAATATATTGATGTTCTCTGCGTAATGTATAACATGAGGCTGACCTCATTCAGGCATGTATGAGGTCAGCAATAAACATTGATTGGACTTTTAAAAAATAACATGAGGCTAATTAAATGGAACTAAAGTTGCGAATTACATTTTTTTGCTTATTAAACTATTAAGGCTAAACTCGGTTTACAATTGTTTTGTAGTTATATTGGAAACGGGCGGGTGATCAATATATACCAACGGTGCCATAAAGATAAAACTGATGACTCAGTATCCTATTTTGAAAATACCGAAGCGGTGCCATTGGTTAGATCTAGCGGGGAGTGGCGTAGGTAAGGGCTAATAAAAGTAAAATCTATCTGAGGGGCGCCACAGTAGTCACACGCACAGTGGCAACAAAAGATTTTAGATATAAATATAATTTTCTGGAAATTTTAAATTAAAAAAAATGAAGCTCTGGATAACATTTTTTTAAACTAACTACTACCTTCTAATTTTAATACTCCAAGAGACTTCGCGTTTTATCCGATGTAATCACCGCGTTGGATATAATCGAGGTCTTTCGTTATCATCATTATCATTATCAAAATCCATTTGAGTGTTGGCTTGAGAAGCTCAAATCATGTCTTGCAAAAGCCCTGGACAGAAACCCTGCTGTCTAGCGTTGTGCATAAATGTGGCCAAACAATTCGAGAATTTTTGGTTTCCCAGACCTGTCGAGACGGAGATCAGCAAGTCTGGGGCAGTCAAACAGAATTTGAGGCACGGTTTTCTCTTCCTCCCCGCAGCGGGGGCACCGTGAATCGAAATTTGGCCATAGCCGTGAGAAATATGAGCCTAGAAGACAATGGCCTGTCCTGCACTGTGCTATAATAGCTTGCTCAGGCCTGGACAGCCTCCACCACGGGGAAGTGCGGTCCGGGCTTTTTGGGACTTGTCCCAGCACTCAAACCACTTTTCCATTTCTGTTTTTTTGAATTATAGCGAGAGCATGATGAAAACTTACAGCCTGTTCAGTTGGTGGAATTTGCCCTCCCTGGTAGGCCAAGGAGTCTGCAACAGTGTTCGTTATAGATGGCCTCAACACTGATCTGCAACGCACCAACCTGTGGGCAGTTTAGACCATTTGGTCTGTACGACGTGGTCTAAGAACATATTGAACAGACACTTTTCCGAATCACCAGACATGTTTCCGGAACACCTAGGTTCCATGAAATGTTTAACACGTTTCGTTACATATTAATATTAGCCATCAAATCAAGTTTTGTCTCAATACATCGAACTGCAACTTATTTTTGAACGAATAATCAAATATTTAAAAGCCGATGCAATTTGTACACAATTGCTTTAAAGATAATCTCTATTTAACCATCTATTAACTCATGCAGTATATAGTTAGTACTTGTCAAACATTGTCTACA
This sequence comes from Biomphalaria pfeifferi, assembly GCA_030265305.1. NCBI lineage: Eukaryota > Metazoa > Mollusca > Gastropoda > Planorbidae > Biomphalaria > Biomphalaria pfeifferi. The sequence goes on from JASAOG010000225.1 coordinate 927,704, forward strand.
CTATTTCATACTAAGGCCTGAAAGAAACTATGTTGTAAAATAATTAGATGCTGAAAGGAATATCTAAAAAGTCTAGAAATGCTTAGGCCTGTACTTGTCAGCAGTGAATGACAACATATAATTGAAGATACGAGTGTGGACCGTGACTGGTGTTTTTTTAAGTCAATGCATTTTTTTAAACAAAGAAATAAAACTTGATAAAATAAAAAAATATATAAAAAATAATGGAGAATGGCCGATCCATCAAAATCCCAACCAACTCTAACAGACCTCAGAGATTTCCTGATGATATAGGATGGAGATCCTTTGTCATGGGTTCTTATGGGGAAAATTGTTGCAAAAAGTAATAAATTGTATTACAACATGAGGTATATACGAAACAGAAGCAATAATAAAAGTATTTTTTTCGGCATGAGACATATCTGGTGTACAACCTAATTTTTTTAGAAAGTAGTTAAGTGTTTATACAATTTCAAAGATTTAATTTTCTATTTCAATCTAATTTTTATTAATTGATACAAATACTCTTTTTGTGTTTGCTTCAAACAAACCATTTGTGGATCCTTAAAAAGGAGAATGACCGATCCATCAAACTCAAAACTAACTCTAACAGACCCCTGAGATTTCCTGATGATATAGGATGGATGATAATTTTTAAAACTTCCACAAAAAAAGACAGTAGTGCCCAAAAAAGAAGCATGTAAAGCTAGAAAAAGAGGCAAAGAAAAGAGGCCTATGGCCCAAGGATTCTTATGATGACAAAGCTAAAGTTGAATAGCGCAAATTCTGAGGTTTCCTAAAGAATGACTGAGTACTGACAACACACCATCCATAAAAACTTCTCTGTGTGTATATGTCCCAGATAGTTTGGACTTTACTAGTAAATAAAGACATTGCCATTCAAAACTCCGAAGATCATGCATTTCGTGTGAGATGTTAGCCAACGTGGGATGTATGCTGACTTTCACCTGTCTAGAGCTGGAAAATAGGACAAGCAAATGAGCGCAATAACTATGAACAATTTCTTAACAAAGTTTTTTACATTTGTTGTTATTTTTTGCAACGTAATCTTTTGGAAAGTGAATTTTTAAAAAATTGAATGTAAAATACGTAGCCCGATAAAAAGAACATGGCATATGGCATTCGGCTTTTATTCTCTTATGGAAGCAGGTATCTTATGCTTAAATGCTGTGTGTCTTTTGCACGAGGAAAGATTTTTAAGCAAAAATGGGCTGGGGAGCAGAGCTATACAGTGTGTTTTGTGAGTGTCCTGGAGTGAAGTCACAAACACTCACCTTGATAAGATCTATAACGACTGTAATAAGTCTCCACTTATAGGTGATATTGTTGCAACAATAATTTTGAAACTTCTCTTTGGGTGACAAGAAAAAAAAACGTGGATAAAATCATCAAAGAGAGACAAATCAAGATTTAGGTATTTCATTCACTTTGTAGTTAAAATGTATCCATTTGTTAATAAATCGACTAATAGTAATAGACTGTCAGATAGAAAAAATGAAGGGAAACGTTGACAATGTTGACACCCTCAAAGCTTCTCTGAAAGCCTTCAGCATTGACCCAGCCAGCTGGGAGACAGAAGCACATGATAGAGCATCATGGCGTCGCGCTGTAAAAACTGCCGCACAAATTTCTGAGGACAAGAGAACAGCGCTGGCAGAAGAAAAGCGTCAGAGAAAAAAAAAATCAAGGCCAATGACACTAGCACCAGCTGAAATAACCCGCCCAGTGTGCAGACGAACATTCAAAGATCACACAAGTCTCGCCTGCCACGAAAACCCAAGATGAAAAGTCCTCGGCCACTTGGATGATAAAAGCAGTCATCAAAGAATCACAGTGGAAAAACTTTAAAACTGAGTTAAAATCTTACAACAATGATGCCCAATATATGATCCACCGGCCATATCCAGCATGCGAAGAGGGGGTATTTGGCCAATAAGGTTTAGACCCGCTGTTATAAAACATCATTTACTGTAAAACACTGTTCGCGAAAGGAAATTAAATACCATAGAACATCGTCAACGCTTTGTCAACATCAACACAGGTACAAACAACCAACACACACGCATAAAAGCACACATACACAGACACAGAGCGAACGAACACAGAAACATTCAAACTCAGATTCCTTCTCGCCCTGTCCAAGATATTATTACTTTTAAAAAATTAATCATGCTCATCTATTTTTAAGTGCATCCATCTCTGACAGACAAACATACAGACAAACAAACAAACAAACAAACAAACAAATAATCTCGCTCAACTGGGCAAATAAAGGGAGAGAAAAAAAATTATAATTAATATTGCAAATTGACGGCGTAATTATGTATATTTCCCCTCGGGTGTCCAGTGAATAGAAAAAAGGAAGATTAATGAAGGTCTTTCAAGATATTTATTTTCTAATTCCGTAAAAGCCTGCGATATTTGAGTGTGTATATGTGTTGTATTATGTGTATGTTGAATGTGAGTGTGTGTATGTCATATGTTTATTATGTGTGTGTGTTTGTTTGGTGGGATTAAAAACCCTAGCGAAAACGGAACAAATACTGTGTGTAAGACAAGATTAAGATATTGTGAAATAATTGAATTGATTGAGAGGTTATTTCACAGAGGGTGGAGATGGATTATTTGAAAATATAAAAGGACATAAAAAAATAAGTATGAAAAAAAAAATTAATTAATCTTCAATCTTTTTGCTGAGCTAAAATTAAGGAACCGACAGTAAACTTTATGAACTAAGCTGCTCACATGAATCAAAGCCGTTGTGCAGGCCACATGACACCATCGATAATCGTGGCCACAGAATTAAATAACATTTACATCATCTGCCCATAGGTCGCAAGGTCTGAAAGGGAAACTTTACTTGTCTTTATTATAGTAAAATTGATTTGTAACAAGTAAAAAGCAATAGTTACTTTTTTATTATTTTTATTATTTCTTAATTTTATATTTAAATAATAAATTTAGATTTGATAAGGTTCTACTTCATGTCAGCAGTTAGAAACAACAGTGACCTAATCTTTTCATCTGCACCCAGGTATTACGTGTCATAATAATGCCCCTAGATGAAAGCTTGGCCAAGTGGTAATGCTATTTGGATAGTCACCTCAGTCATTGCGCCACTATTTGGAAGCAGATGCCAAGCAGATGGGCAAGACGTGGGGACAGTTGGAGAGACTCGCCCAGAACTGAGACGCCTTGAGGAAGCTGGTTGGTGGCCTATGCCCCAGAAGGGATCACAGGTAGAGATGAGATGAAAGAGTGAGACCTACCTTTGCATGATCATATACAAAAGGGATAATACTGATAATCAGTAATAAGTAATAAAAAAAATACTATATAATTGTTAGTTACCCTAAGATTGAATATTCGGATCTAAGCGTCTATCGGTAAATAAAATAATGTTAATTAATTTAATAATGAATTGATTTCTCTGATATTTTCATAGCCTGTGTAGGTATACAGCTGGAGTTTATGTGTGGAGTTTTAGCTAGATAGGTCAATGACTGGTTGGCAAAATAGAGGATTACAACTTGTGTTGTTGTTGTTTTTTACATTGAGACTTATCAACCGTATCTGACTAATAGTAGGAACAGAAAAAAAATCTTTGTCTTCTAGGAACTAGGTAAATTTATGTAGACTTGGGACTCAACGGTGTGTCTCACTACAGAGGGAGTCTGAAATGTGAAGATTCCCTGCAGTTCATTTAGCTGCTTGATTTGGACGCCCACTTGGTCTACCGAACCCTTACTAATGGGATTTCCATCGTCAATGTGCACGAGGACTCAACATCCACCCTTACAAAAGTAAGGTAACTCTATTTCAGATTTAGCGATCAATCAGGCAGATGATGTAAAGGTTATGAAATAACGACGGTGTCGTGTGGCAGCCACAACGACCATCCGCATTTACTTGTCCCCAACAAATGTCAGGTACCTCTTAGAGATGGGTGAACTCAAGGGAACGGTGAGGGGCGATAAGATTCCCGAAATATAAAATCCCAGTCTTTCATCGGGAATCGAACCCCAGACCTCTCGGTTTCGAAGCCAAGCGCTTTAACACTCGATCACGACATCCTAAAGTCTGCACATACTTCCAGAATTTGTTTATTATTGTGGCTAAAAAGAATTGATCAACTATTATTGAGAAGCAATCAGTGTCATGTTGAGACTTAAGCGTCAAGTTTTTTATAGACAATATATACAAAGCATGAAAGCCAAACCTTAACTTTCTTTTAAAAAAAAATGTTTCTTTGCAAGTTTTATTATAGCTTTCCTTTCGAATGTCTGCACTACCCGAAATGTAAACACGGCAATTTAAATGTTATTAAATATCTTGTTATAAATGAGTTGGCTTTTTTAGCGCCGAAAGTGCAAGCGACCACTCTCTGTCTCTGTTTCTCTCTGTCTCTGTTTCTCTCTCTCTCTCGCTCTTTCTCTTCTTTCTTTCCCCTTTTCTCTCTCTTTCTCTCTATCTCTCTATTCTGACACATTTTCACAGCATCGTTTCCAGGCAGCGGGGCTGACAACTCGAAATAACGTGATTCTGGAGCCCAACCATGTTTTACGGGCCGGGTTGTCAGTAAAAAAAGAAATGTTCACTTGTTCAAGGAGTTGAATCTAAAATTAGATATTTTCCAGGCCTACTTGTCAACAAAGGCTGCCTAATCGTGCGCAATGCACGCTGGACTGCCGTTTGGTCGTCTCGACGGTCCCGGGTCAGAACCTGCCCTCTGCCATCCCTTGTCGTTCTGCGGAAGGTTTGGACTAGAAAGTAGATCATCTTCAACTCTGAAGGAGCATCCGTAGCAAGAACATTTCACAAACAAACAATAAAGCATGACTTAATACATAAAGGTAAGGTTTCCCTTTCAGACCATTCGGTCTATGGGGCAGGTGATGTAAAGTTCATGTTTCTATGGTCCACCGTTAGCGAGCGTGTGTGGCAAGCATAACGACCAACCGTCGTTACATTTTCCCAACGAATATGGGGCTTCATGGACTCAGAGGCGCCCTAATGATACCGAAATGAAAGGAATCCCAGTCATCAGGATTCGAATCAGGGGACCCCCCCTTGTTTTCGAAGCCAAACGCTTTATCACTCAACCACCGCGCCTCCATAAGCATAAACCAATTTATGTGGTTTTATATTTTGCAACAGCTGGGACTGCGTAGCAACGTGAAATACTGTACTCTATTATGTGTTTAGGGACTGCAAGTATTCCAGATGCTATTCAGCCATATAAACATTCTCTTAAAACTTGTCAGATTTGTAGTTCTTAAAGATTAAATTTGGCGCCGAGAATCGTAGTTACATATTTGTACTTTCAAAGTTTCGGATAAAAATAAGTCTCGTTCTTAAAGTTTATCTTTTTGCTCCTATCATACATCCTCCATTTTTTTTTCACGACTACTTACATTCTTATTTAGTGTTGGAAAAAAAAAAAGGAAACCCTATTAACAATAAAGTTATGTCCCTTTAATTTACAGTGACTAAAAATAAACACATCTCCCCTTCCCCTTTCATCTCATTTATCTCAGAGATGATCTAACCGTGACTTGTGTACATTACTCCTATTACATTATTACTTATAATTACTTGTTATTTCTTTTTATAGGGTTTCCCGTTATTATTACTATCCACCTTGATGGGATGCAATATTTAGTTGTTAGCTCCTTTACTATTTATGAAACTAGTTTATAGTTGCTCTACATCAGTCTGAAGATGTCCTTCACGGAAAGGCATCTACCTCCCAGTGTTATCATTATGGCTAAACCGATTCGTACATCATATCGTTGCAGCTTTTATTTATAGGCAACATCCGCCTGAAGTCTTATCAACCAAACGCTGATACCAGATTTGTTGGCACCAGATCTGCAGATACCAGCCCTATTTATTCACAAGTGTCCAAGCAACAACGCTGGCCACAGACTCGTCACCGGCTGACTGAATGGTAGCCGCAGCTGAGCTCTGCAGCTATGCATCGTTGGAGCCTGGATCCATCACGCCAGCCCACCAGCAGACAGCGTCAGCACCAGCCACACTCGTTTCATCAAAGCTAAGCAACCAGCCACATGACACTCAGACCACTGGGTTCTCGAATCTAATGATGATAGACTTATACATGTAAACACGCTAGACCCCATCCTAGCCACTGTACAGCATTTCACCTTTTAATTATTTCTCTTGTATAATAAACTGTACATAATTTTACATCTTAGTATTTGTTGCCTGCATTATAACGCTGTGCCTGTAGATTATATGTGCAAGTGTGGGTTCTCAAATTATAAAACCCCTTAGACACCCTAAACGGCCGAATCCTAATCCACCTTGTCACAGATGTAAATAGCTAAAAAAGCTGAGGTAACCATAAAAAAACAGAAAAAAAACAACAACATTGCCTGGTCAACACAATCTCTTCGTAACATCAAGACACCGTTGTCACATGTCACTCAGACATATAGCTGGTCACTGTATGTTTAGATTAAACACTAACCGTATTCATTATGGGCTTCAACATATGTAGATCTAAATATTTCCAAAAGTTTGACGTGTAGAAAGAGCTAAAGTCTATTTGACATAGTGAAAGATTTTTTTTTTCCTATTGTCACAATACAAATAAATGGCCTAACCTCCGTGAACTACATGACCTTGTTTAGACGACATGGCATTTCTGATGAGCAGGACTTGCCGATGATGCATACATCTTCCTATGGACTCTCCTGTTCGCCCAGCCATTAGCTCCAGCGCAATTAGGAAGGCGTCGGATAGATTAGTATGCAGCGGTCATCTCGTTAGTCACGTGGCACTGGTCAGTGGAACCGTTACCACTGCATTGACCAAGACCGTTTGGTGTGTATCGACATGATCAGTCAACGCTTACATAAGCAGGAGCAGAACTCGGGCTGACCCACGGGGCATGTGTGAAAGCAAATCATGATTGTGGTTGAGGACTACACGAATTAGGTTGATAAACTTTAAGGGAAGGGAGGGAGGGAGGCTGATTGGGAAAAAAATGGGGGTGGACTTTAATAGATTAGGTCACATGGAAGTTTGTAGAATTTAAAAATTTCCCTTTCAGACTATACGATCACTAGGGCAGATGATATAAAGGTCATCTGTTTCTGTGACTCACACTTAACGAGGTTGTCAACTTAAGTCAAGTACCTATTAGAACTGGTTGGAACTAGAGGTGCCCTAAAGATCATGAAATGAAAAATCCCTGTATTAAACAGGATTCGTACCGGCACACCTCGGCTTGAAAGTCAAGCGCTTTACCACTCAGCGTGCCACCTCGCCTCCTCTGTAGTATTTAGTTTTTCTTTCTGTAAGTTCACATAAATTGATTTTTTAAATGTTAACTTTCATTTGGCTTTAAAGACTTTTAACTCAAGCGAGGCGAAGATAACATTAAGAAACTAGAACAGACACAAAATAGAGCAGTGAGATTCATAACAAACCAATATTCACAAATGACTATAGTAATACCTTTAGTAAATTCACTAAATTTGAAAGCCTTCTGGAGAGAAGACTCAAAAGTAAAGTAGCTATTAAACATAAAATACTGAACTATAATCTTCAAATACAAAAACAAAATCTAACAAAATACTCAGAAAGACACAAAGATGAAGACACATTCCTCGTCCCATATGCTAGGAAAAATTTGTACAAATAATTCTTCTCTCATAGTGCTATTAGAGCATGGAATGGGTTGCCTGAATCAGCCAGGAAATCCAATGAGATGGCAAAGTTTTTTATTTCTTGATTAACATGCATGACAAGATTGACCAAGGACGTAATCATTTTCTTTCTTTTTTTTTTCAGTAACGCCTGTTTTTTAAAAGCTAAGATAAGTATTTCTCTTATTTTAGTATCCTATAAAGTTTTGTCAACGATCAATCAACTTTCCTTACGGGTCAAAATATGATTGTAGATATAAGGGGATCATTCACTTGCACGAGGAAAAAACTGTCGCTAGATATAACGACCACTGTGGCTTACACTGAAACCACCAACTTTACTTATGGGGTTAAAAAAAGGTTACAAATATGCTAATGGATAATATAAAAATTGTCAATCCCAATACACATTTATCAAGCGTGCATTTCATGCTATGGGATTTAACTATCTGGTCCAAACTATTTTGGGGGACATGTAGAGGGTGGGACAATCTGCCTTTGGTTCTGCAAGGTTGTCTTTGCGGAAGTGGTAATGGATTTAAACACTCCTCTACCTATAAAGTGATTCTTAATGTTATGCGTCTCAAATAGCCTATGACAACCAATCCAACTCCTGGCCTTCAAGCGTGGCTCAGAGTCCTGTGGAACTGCTTTCACTAACAGGAGAAGAAGCGAAGGTTGGCGCCTAAACCAGTAAGTTTCTGTCAGGAGTGGCTCGTTAGCCATTGCTGGCTACACACCTATAAGAAGGAAAACGCTGAATTCAAATCTCCGCTGCCTCGCAGCTATACCGCAATCATGGGAAGGGCTTCTGGAGTCTATCCTGAGAAGAAAATCAGGAGCCGGCGACCCTTAGTAGTTTGCATTCATCTCATAGTCACTATGCGACAGGAGGAGGTCATATTGGGGCGCTCAGAAAACAATACACAAACTCAGTTTGAGTCGAATCCAAATTAAAACTATCAAGTCTACGTCGGCCGTGATTCGAACTGGTCCCCTTTAGTTAGTTTTTACTGCTCAGTCACTCATTCCAGAGTTTCCAGGGTCTTCCTGCTGAAAACAGCGAATAGATGACTTTTTTTAAAAAATAGTTGAAGCATCAATTATAATGTCGTGCAATTAAATCTTGGTCTGCTTATATTTCGAGTGAAAGTCCAGACCATCTGGACGAAAGGTTCTCAAATTTTGAAGAGACACGAAGACCAACATTGCACATTTTACTTAGTCTCATAATATTGACTATGCGTGTATCTTCCTTGTAAACGTGGACAGGCTTGAATCCTATCGTCAGACCACATTATATGGACAGTGTTAATCAAGATGTTGTCGCATTTACCGGTTATAAAAGAGGTGAACGGCTAAGATAGGGGAGTCTATCATATATAAATATATTTGTACAGACTAAACAACAAGGACAGTATATTAAAATACATAAGAGAAACAGTTTTAAATTCTTTTATCATCCGTGTGACTTAAATTATATTCGTGTATATTCTTCTTCTTCTTTGTTCTCATAATCAAGTAGTCCTATACCAGGAATAAACTGTGCATTGGTTGCCAGATCTGGCATCTATCCATAATCTTTTCTCCTACAGGTAATATATAAAAGATCCTTGTTCGGCAGATCACGAAGAAGAATTTAAACAATATATTACTGGTACTATCCTGTAAACGGAGGCGCGGTGGTTGAGCAGTACTTCGCTTGGCTTACGAACCGGGGTTCGAATCCTGGTGAAAACTGGGATTTTTAAATTCGTTATCTTCGGGCGCCTCAGGAGTCCACCCCAGCTCTAATGGGTACCTGACATTAGTTGGGGAAAAGTAAAGGCGGTTGGTCGTTGTGCTGGCTACATGTCACCCTCGTTAACCGTATGCCACAGAAACAGATGACCTTTACATCATCTGCCCTATAGAAGATCCGAAAGGGAAACTTTACTTTAATATCCTGTAAACAAATGGTCGGAAAATCAACCTGTAGGTGAAAGAAGAATAAAAACAGAGCGACTTTTGTCGTGTGAACCATTTTTCGTGAGCCTTTAACTGTCAATCAATTGCTTATAAAGCATGTGTCTCGCGGATCTTTTGTAGGGTAAAAAAAACAAAAAGCCCAGGCCAAGCGATCTATAAGCCAGATGATATAAGGCTTATCTGTTGTCGTCCTGCGGTAGGTTTTGACTATGAAGAAGAAGAAGAAGAAGAAGAAGAAGAAGATTATCTTTAACTCTGAAGGAACATCCGAAACATGACAAACATTTTACAAACAAAACCATTGTCATAGATGAATTGTCGTAGATGAATAGTCACGGATGAATTGTCATGGATAGTTGTCGTAGATGAATTGTCATTGGTGCATTGTCGTAGATGAATTGTCATCGATGCATTGTCGTAGATAAATTGACAAATTTTATATAGGTTTTGTTTCACTGTGGACGGGAAAGCAAATTAAGAATCAAACGAACTTTCAAAACAGTTTTAGTAATCCATTAAGAAATATTTTAGCTAATCCAGTCATTGAGCAGATGCCTATTTATTCTTTATTGCATGAATAGATCCAGAAATGAATTAATGACACAGAGAAAACGGCATTCCATTTACTGACAAATCAAATGACACTGACACATGGCGAAGAGATTTGTTGTTTTGATGCTCTCCCCTTGACGCGTAGAACTCGCTGTGGTTATCTCCCCCTGTCTCGTCAACTCTTGCCGCCTGGCTCCCCCCTCTTTATAGAAGCGAGTTTATTTTGTGGTTCCAGCAACCCGGGTACGCTGTTCTGCCTTATCGTGGCAATTGGGTGGAAACGGCTACTTGAGGGGGTAGCTAGGCTAAATGAATGGCGAAACATAACTCCCGTGGGGATGCCCACGGGTAGACGAGAGTTTACCTCTTGCATGGGCGGGGTTGTAAAAAAGTCCCCACGAACACGTCCCACATCCATGCGCTGTTCCTCAAAGTGACCGTTACATAAATGGCGGGTCCCTCACAGTTAGCTTGGTACAACACTCACCCTCTCTCACACACACACAGTCTCCTGAGCACACAGTCACTTAAACCCACACAGTCACACACACACAGTCACTTAAACACACACAGTCACTTAAACACACACACAGTCACTTAAACACACACACACACACAGTCACTTAAACACACACACAGTCACTTAAACACACACAGTCACTTAAACACACACACTCACACACAAACAGTCACTTAAACACACACACAGAGTCACTTAAACACACACAGTCACTTAAACACACACAGTCACTTAAACACACACACAGTCGTTTAAACCCATACAGTCACTTAAACACACACACACAAACAGTCACTTACACACACACAGTCACTTAAACACACACACAGTCATTTAAACACACGCAGTCACTTAAACACACACTCACACACAAACAGTCACTTAAACACACACACACAGTCACTGAAACACATACACACAGCCACTTAAACACACGCATAGTCACTTGAACACACACACACACGTTCACTCTCCTCTTTTTTTCTGCCTTCCCTCCCCGGGTCTCAGAGCTTTTTTCAATCACTTACTCTTTCTTTCTCTCTGTTTCTTTCTCTTTCTGTTTTCCTCTCTCTCTTCTCCCTTCTTTCTCTCGCAATATTTCAAGCTTCCTTTCTTTCTTTCTCTCTGTCGTTCTTTTTCTCCCTCTTCCTAACTTTCTCTTCTTCATTTCTTGCTCTCTTAGTCTCTCTCTCTTTCCTTATTTCTTATTTTCTCTTTCTCTTGCTTGTGTACTCCCGCTGACACCAATGCTATAAAAGCATAACGCCATTAAACCCCTACTCCTACACTGTCATTCAAACACACACGCTCTAAGATAAATTGGAGCTTTCGTGAGCTGACCACGGGCAAGGCGGGCATTGTTAATATCAGCTTAGACAAAGGAGAAGCAAAGACGTAAGGTCACTAAGAGAATGAGTATAAGAGAAGGAAATAAGATAAGGGCATTGGCAGCGAGGGGGGTAGCAGTGGATGAGTTCATAGTATGGAAGTAATACCGCGGAGGGAGTTTAATGTAGGGGACATTCGTTTTAAGAAAGTAATAATTATCAAAGTAGGTTACGGTGGGATTAAAGTTTCAGGTTTCCATGTTTACTTTTTTTTAAATGGAAAACATTGAGAGACGTCTAGAAAAAGGTAACAAACACTTTTTTTTTAATTGCATTTCTGATTAAATAAATTTATGGTTATCAGTTTAGATCATTTAAAACACAACAAAACAATATATATTTTGATGTGGTCATATGTTAAATCCCTTTATTGCCGGGATGATAAAAATATGTGTTTTCTCCCCTTTATGTTAATGTAACCATTTGATGGTTTGTGTCCTTACATATGGGTTTTCAACGGAGCCAAGATGGCAGAATAAACAACTGAACTCTAGTTGAGGGATGCATAGAGATGTGGCATGATGATGAAGATTTTTAAAAAAAAAGTGTTCGCGTACAGGAAACGGAACAAATAATTCTTTTTTTTTCTTTACTGTCAAAACAATGGCCAGACAAAAATCAATTAGCTTTTAGAAAATCTGCTGCTTGGTATTCTTAAATGTCAAACGTAAAGTTAATGACGCAAATACATATGTTGTTGATGGGAAAGTTTTGTTTTTTTTAATTTTCAGTTTACAGACAAATCAACTGGATTTAAAAAAGAGAAACACATGTACATGTGTATGTGTTTTGGTTTAAAATATTACAAGCGTTAAAATGGAGAAAATAAATGACAAAGTGAAGGATGACATGACAGAGTGAATGATGAAATGGCAAAAGTGAAGAATGAAATGATAGAGTGAAGGGGAAGCTATCGGGTTAATTTGTCACCACAAAATTGACAGGAGCTATAACAGGATTAAACAAAGTTCGATAATCCTCGCCTGAAATTGATTCGAAACTAAAGCCTCGTATGCATACACGTCTGGTATGGGACAGGGGTCGGCAACCTTTTGAGTTGAAAGAGCCAAAAATTACAATTTAACAAATTGTAAAGTTATTAAAGAGCCACACATTATTTCTTGCCAACAAGAAATAGTATTAGCACAAACTATTTCCTAATTACAAAAAACGAATCTATTAATTCATTTATACTTTTTTATTCTCTAATGGCTCCATCAACACGAAATTGAAATACATTTGGCTCATAACTTATTCTTTGTTTCAGACAAGACTTTAAATTTTTTATTTTTAGTTGGCATGTTACTGTTATACATCATATATTCATAAAAAAACACTATCTCGCACGAATCCAAAGATAGTCAGTAATTCAAATGCCAACATAGCCTCACTGTAACATTCTGAGGACTATTCCATGCGTCAAAAATAGGCTAGGTGCCTCAGCTCGACATTTCTTTTCAAGTTGTCACATTTGTTGTGTAACGTACATACATTTCTGGACCTCCAACTTTTCCAACTTGCTTTTTGACTGTACATTTTTTACTCCACAAAGTTTTACTTTTTAAATCGATCAATTGCATTTCTAGAGACCCAGTATCAATTCCAAATGGCTCAGTGTGGATTTGTTGATATTTGTGTTGAGATGATTTACCAGAAATGTTCGAATGGTTTTGTTGGTTTTGAATTGCTAAAAATCTGTCAAGAAATTCATCTTTGATTCTTTTGTTACTGTGCTGAAGTAATTCATGTCACTGATTTTATCGCGAGACTGATTCAAACATTTTGCTCCGAAGAATCGTTGTTGCTTCTTTATTTTTCCCTGTCCTACTTCTGGCTCCATCAGTTGCTGTTTAAACGTTTCTATTTAACTCGATCTTAATGTGTTCAAGGCATTTTTGCTCGGCATTCGCTCTATCGTCCCCTCTAGTTTGTCATGAAAGTAGCAATCCTAGAAGATCTTTTGTACCTTGGGAAGACATATACCTGACAAAATGGGCAACTTGTGCCTTGTCTTTTATGTCGCAAGACAGCAAGTGATAAGGCAGAAGAAAGTTGAATATCTTCCACTTGCAAAAATGTTACATTTGAAGATATTTTAGCTATTCTATCTTGTACTGGATAGTGGCAAATCTTTCGGATTTTTCCCCCAAGGTTTTTTTGATGTTTTTTTTTAAATCACGAAACAGTTCTTCAGACGCACGTAGGAAGCAGTCTTTGACATACTCACCATCTGAAAATGGTTTGCCTTTCTGTGCAATTTCTATTAGTACCGCAAATATTGCTAGATTAGCATTACTTGTTGATTGCTTCTAGCTTTGAGAACATCATTCGCTTCTAACTAATTTACTCATTTAATCCTTGTTAAACGATACAGAACTATTTTAATACATGTTTCGATAAAATAAATAATATTTGCGTATGAAACTAAAGAGCCGCAGCTTCACATCCAAAGAGCCGCATGTGGCTCGCGAGCCGCAGGTTGCCGACCTCGGGTCTGGGATCTACACTTCTCTTGTGAATAATGTTTTGAAAGAGTCACATAATAAAAATATTCTGATAGTTTGTAGCCAGTTTTAAGAAGAACTTCAAACTAGTTACTACCTAAAGTAAAGGGGTGTATCAGATGCATACTATATTACATTGGATCTATTGGGATGTACTTCTTATAGGGTCAATCGAAAGTAACATCTGTGGAAGTGCAATGATTGGAGACATAACCCTAAAAGCATGCCATCTCTTTACGTTGTTAGGTTGCTAGGCTGTTTGGCGTAAGGCTGTTAGCCTGTAAGGTTGTAAGTTTGTTAGGCTGTTAGGTTTATATGTTGTTAAGATGTTAGGTTGTAAGGCTGTTTGGCGTAAGACTGTTAGCCTTAGGTTGTTATGCTGTTAGGTTGCTAGGCTGTTTGGCGTAAGGCTGTTAGCCTTAGGTTGTTATGTTGTTAGGCTGTTAGGTTGCTGTTAGGCTGTAGACCTTGCGATCAATAGGGCAGCTGATGTAAAGTTCATCTGTTTCTGTGGCCCATGGTTAACGAGGGTACCATGTGGCTAGCACAACGACCAACCGCCTTTAATTTTCTTCAACTAATGTCAGGTACTCATTAGAGCTGGATGGACTCGAGAGTCGCCCTATAAGATCCTGAAATAAAAAATCACAGTCTTCACCTGGATTCCAACCCTGAACCTCACTGTTCGGAAGCGCTTTATCACTCAGCCACCGCGTCAGGTGCCTGACTTGTACGAATGTTTAAAAAATTTTAATTTGAAAGAAAGAGATTTTAAAACTTATTATGACTTTACTCAATTACATGTCTTCAACATAACTAGATCAATCTTTTAAACCTCATACACACACAAACACACAGCCGTACATGTAAATAGATTTGTCCCTCTTTATAGCCTTTCGTTTTCCCAACATTTTAGAAAATTTTAATGGAAAAAAAATAAATCTAAAAACAGATTTCCACTTATAACTTCGGATAGCAACAATTAATGGAAGAGAAAAAAAAAATATATTAATATAATTGGACAGAAAAAGTTAATTTGGGGCGAACGTCTTCCTGACATTTCTGAAAGCGGGAAATGAAAGTCAGTATCGATTATTTTTTGTTTCTATTTTGTCGTCTGCTAGGAGAAAAACTTGAGTCACGTGGGAAGAGGATAAAATTGTGTTGACTTTTCAAGTATCAGTTTATGTGTAAATTTAGAACGTCGTGTAAATGGGGGGGGGGGGGGGGGTATAAATGTCAATAAAATACGATGGGCTTGGAAAATGTTGAAATGGGTTGAAAGGTGGGTTGTAAAAGAAAAAAAAGTAATTAAGAAAGTATCCCTCCTGAATGTTTAGGTAGAATGGGTTAATCTGTTTCCGATTTTAAGTCTCAAAGTTACTGATTCTTTATATAAAGTAAATGTTATGTAAATATTATGTAAATGTTATGTTTTATATTACGTATTCTGTATGAATGTGAAGGTCACTTCTTTTAATTAATATCACTACAAGTACAGGTTTGTGTACTGATGATTAAGATAACTTCCATAAGGTAACAAACAGACGATTATCATCTAGATGTCAATAGTTGAAGGTCACAAACTAAAGGTCGTGATCTGAAAGTCAACAAATGAAAGTAACCAAGTTAATGTTACGATTTGAGGGTAAACGTCTAATGATCACAAACTAAAGATCAACCCTTAACGGAAACCACCTGAAGGTCACACATTGAAGGTTAACATCTGAAGGTCACGAAACTGAATGCACTAGAGTTAAATTTAGCAAGATGTGAGTTCCTGACTTACGGTCAGGAAACATACGGTCAAAATGTCTAACATCAGAATTGAACTTTCAATTGAACTTTCAATCAAACTAAACTGGCCTTCTTAGAATGCATGAATGGCGCTCAAAGGGACATAACAAGCTAATAACAATGAAAGTGAATACTCTTATTGTTGTTGTCTCCCTTTAACTACATAGTTAAACAAATAAAATGTATAAATTCTTGTATTATCATTTCTTTCCTCTACTTATCGTCGACACATTTTATAACAGTCCACTATGAATGCAAGTCTAAAGGTTGTTTTTTTTTTACGGAAATATTTTTTTATTTTGCTTGAGGAGTTGAATAAGAGATTGACCCTTTACAAAACAATTAGATCCATTAGATATTCATTATAAGACATTACTTAGGCAAGGCCTATATCAAACTCTACATTCACCTTCACCTATCCTTTGGTCTGCTGGATTGCTGGGGCACCTTACAAGATCTGTCAACATTCTTTCTCCATTCTTCTCTGTCATTTTTCTTTGATAGAATTTCATTCTGATGTTCTTTCTGAAAATATTGAAACCTGGCTTTTTACCTGCCTGGGTGGACCACTTCGGGGGGCCGATTTTGAGTTTGTGTTTTTACACAAACTGTCTTTGTAACATTGTTTAAATCATATAATGCAGTAATTAGAACTTGAACATTTTTTTAACCAAATGAATTATCTAATTAATCATCACTAAAATTATCATTAAATTTTGTTTCCATTTCATCGTAGGAATGCTATGGCAGTTTACAATTTCTACCATGTTATTATTGCTTTGGTCGTTGCTGTTGTTACTATAGCTGTTCTTGTGGCTGTTGTTACTATAACTGTTCTTGTGGCTGTTGTTACTATGGCTGTTCTTATTTCTGTTGTTACTATGACTGTTCTTATTGTTGTTGTTACTATGGCTGTTCCTTTACTGTTACTGTTCTATTGTTGATGTAGTTGTAATTATTGCTACGGTTGTAATCGCTGCTACATTTCTTGTTGTTTTTTATGGCTGTTCTTGTTTCTCTTATAGTTACTCTTCTTGTAACTCTTGATATAGCTATTGCTGTTGTTATTGTTATTATTATTGCTGCCTTAATTGCTGTTGTTATTTTTTGTTGTTATTCCTGTTGTTATTGTGGTTTTTCTTATTGCCGTTATTGCTGCTGTTGCAATTACTGTTGTTGCTAGTCCTGTTGTTATTGTTGTTATTATAACTGCCTTAATTGTTGTTGTTAAAGCTGTCTTAATTTCTGTTGTTATAGCTGTTGCTATTGTTGTTGTTTTTATTACTTTTGCTGTCTTTGTTAATTTCATTATGATTTTTAACAGTTATTCTCTAAATAATTTCGAAAAAAAAAAGGATTTCTAATACATCACAGATAGAGCATTGTAAGTCCTCAACAAGGCCGTAGTGAACTTGTCCTACATGGCACGGTACCAGGTGGGAGCAAGAGATGTAGACACAAGGGAAGGTATTTTTGTAATTATGTGATGGATTTGATGTCATGTAAGCGTCAAGGTTCAAAGAGAAGTGCAAACAGGAAGTTTTTATTTATACACTAACTTCTCAAAGCTTTGAGTTTCTATCCTGAAAAGTAAATCATTAAAAGGGGAGAACAGATTTCCGGTAGAGGTACATTCTTAATCTTTCAGTTTGAAGATGTGAAGATGTATAGAGGAGATGAGCTTCTTTCAGGGTTAAAAAAAAATCAGTCTGACCACTTTATAAGTTTTAAGCTTTATGTGAAGTCTACATTTTTAATCTATTATTGAAGTTGTGTATTTATTGCATGATGTTTAGTGTGTTTTCAATCTTTTCGTGATTTCCACTTGAAGCATTAAAACTTATTTCGAAAAAAAAAAAGGAATTTTTTTTTCATCAAAACAAAAGGTCATTGACATACTTTGGACATTGGGTCAATGGATAGAGCTTTTCTATTATGACTTTTAATGTTGATTTCAGTTTATTGATAGATTATCTAATGTTCGCTTAGATTTTTACGTAAATCTAAGCTGAATAGCATCTAGATTCAGTAGATCTAGATCTAGACTATATCTTTAGAGTTCTAATTCAGAAGTTTAAGTAGATCTAGAACTATTTCTATATAATGAAAGTACCAATTGATAATCATACATTTACACAATTGTAGCTTTGGCTTAGTGGGTAACGTCGTTGGGACATCGAGCTAACGGTATTGAAGTTCGATACCCGACTTTTAAATACAATTTTAACAATTTTATTTTATTTTAAGTTGTCTAACGGAGGTATTATCTTTTTTTTAAAAAATATTTCTTTTGCTATTCATCCTCTCACAGCCACGCGTATTACAAACGATACATATGGGACTTACCTATCGTGTAACGATGACCATCCAACGTAACCACGCACTTCTTACGGCTGCTTATAATCCCAGATCCGAGGCTGTTCTGGCGCCGGAGGTTCTGGCTTAAATCCGAGTCGGAAGTCTCCGTGATACTGACCGTGGGTATCTGCTCCCAATTGTCCATGCTGACGCAGGTGGTGCCAGAGGCTTGGAGGTCAGGGAGGGTAAAACAACGCATTCGTTCAGTTCTCCTCCCTCGGGCCACAACAGGGCATGCTTTCTTACCCTCCCTTTACTAGGATCTACCACCTTGGTTGCTAAACGTAAACAGCTGTATTAGCGAGCTCGTCTGCTGCGCTCTTTGCTGCAGGACAGAGTAAAGGGGCGGCTATCCATGCCATTTTGAATTCATGCAAGAAACTCAGTTATCAATTGTACTTTAGCCGAACCACTGGGCCTAAGCTGTTCCCAAAATGTTGAACCGATTCCATCTCCATAATATTACCATATATCCATTTTTCATTTCGCTGGAGCTATATATTCCCAATATGAGACTGGCGTCTTTTGGTTCTTGCTTTTTTTGTTGTTGTTGTCCCAATGCTGTTCTAAAATTAGATCGGTAACATCCGTTATAATCAATTCCGAGAAATTGGAAGAGTATAGACACACAGAAGATGACAGCCTTCGTTGTGTAAAGTAATCCAGTCTTTACTGTGAGTCGTTTAATATAAATCTAGTAAACAATATAAACAGTGACAATCTGGGACGTTAGGGGGAAGAGTAGGGCTACTAATGACATTGGTTCGTGTAAAATACGAAAAAAAAACGTTAATCTCTAATAAAAAAAAACTAATTAGTAGTGATGACATTATTTGTACCAAAAGTAAAAACTAAAGATTGCTAATATATAAGAAAACGCAATAAAATGTTAGTAATTATGTTAGATCTAAACAGTGACAAAAGAGTTAAAAAGGTGACTGAAGAGCGCATAAGGAAACAAAGTTATAAGAAATGTAGGATATAATATTATAATGTCTAGAAGGACATTTAGCTTCATATATGTTGTCCAGCTAAATGTCCTATAATCACAACTAGAAACCCTTTTCTTTTTTTTATAAAGATTAAATCAACTCACTCTGTCTGTCTGTCCTTCTGTCTGTTCGTGTGGTAAAACGTTATTTCTCGCACACCTATCCTAGGATTATTAGAAAATTTGCGGAGTGATTAATTGACATAGACAAGACGTGAAAAGATAAGAGATCAACCAATTAGTTAGGATTAATAATTGGTCATTAATTGACAGATGTGGTCCACTATATTGGGATTGTCCTCTTTTTTTTAATTGTACACTTTATTTCCCCTACACCTATTCTCGAATCAAGCTGTACATTTAATATTTATTTATTAAGAAAACATGATTTCAATTTTTCAAATTAGTCAATAAATGAATTAACTGTTGGTATTTAATTATGTTGTTTGATATAAAAAAGGGAAAAACCTTCTACATTCTTAAGTGATATAGTTGTAAGTGCGGATTTCTTCCCCTTAAATAAGCTTTGTATTTATAAAAAGGATGTATATATATATATATATGGCTTGTTAACTTATATGTGTTGCACTATTAAAATGAAATTACGTCCCCAAGATCCAGAACAATGACGTCCCACCCACGTCATAGGAAAACGTTTGGCCACATACTCCAGGATTTGAACTCATTTCCAAAGACGAGAAACCCACAGACCTAGATGTCTATCTCTTAGTCACAGATATGTCTTGAATACAGAGCAAGCCAAATTCTGCGGTCACTGGTCATCGTATTCGCCCATCTGATTAGATTTGAGGTGTCAGTCTCACGCCAGAACGTTGATCTTAGCTTGTTAGTGTTAATGTGTTTCATTTTTTACCCCCGACACCCTTCCTCCTCCCCCCCCCCCCACTCCCGGCCCGTTCAATCATTTTTTTCCTCCGGCGGACACTACAAACATTTTTAGTATAATCGATGCTTCGTAATGATGGGGTATAGAGGCAAGAGTAATTGAAATACCAGATGGTAGAGAGATTAGTAAGAAGGAAATCTGAGCCGTCAACGTCACTCATTATGCTAACCATCGACTGATAGAGAGGGAAACAAAAAGAGAGAGAGAGAGAGAGGGCGGAGTCTCTGGTCAGACCTGGACAGGAGTAAGTGATAATGTAATAGGCAGAGAGATAGATTTGGGAGGCATATATATTATATATATATATATATATGCTTCATGGCGTCAGTACCAGATACAGAGAGAGAAAAAGAGAGAAAGATAGAGACAAAGAGCGAGACAAAGAAAAATATAGAGAAGGAGAAAGAGAGAGAAAGAGAAATAGAGAGACAAAGAGAGAGAAAAAAGAGAGAAAGAAAGAAAGAAGAAATAGAAACAAAGAAATAGAGAGAAAGAGAGAGACAAAGAGAGAGAAAAAAGAGAGAAAGAAAGAAAGAAGAAATAGAAACAAAGAAATAGAGAGAAAGAGAGAGACAAAGAGAGAGAAAAAAGAGAGAAAGAAAGAAAGAAGAAATAGAAACAAAGAAATAGAGAGAAAGAGAGAGACAAAGAGAGAGAAAGAGAGAAAGGAAGAGAGAGAGAGAAAGAGAGAGAATAAGAGAGAGAAAGAGAGTGAGAAAGAAAAATCGAGAGAGAGAAAGAAAAATAGAGAGAAAGAGAAATAAAGAGAAAGAGAGTTCTAGATAGAGAAAGAAATAGATAAAATGTTGCATTGATTTCTTTTAAGATAGAGGTTACTCCGTCATGACACATTAGACCTGTACAAGAAAGTAATTCACACCAGGGGTTTGACGTCTTAGACAGCTTCGATAACTGACACATATAATACCATCCAATGATCCAATAGTACTTATAAAATTCAAGCACTTGACATTGCCTCGTAATATCTATCAAGTAGACTCTAGGAACAGAACAAAAAAAATGTCTCGTAAAAAAGAATGTATATTTGTTCATTTTGTAGCCCACTGTATTTCATCTACCCAGTTCGCCGAAATGCAATATCTACTCAATCTAGGAGATACAAGCCACCTTTTAAAATCAGTGTTGGCCAAACTACGACCCGTGGGCCATGTGTCTTATGACATTGAGCAGACATTGTGTAATCAAGTCTCTCAAAATGTCTGCCGACAGCACAAAATGAAACCTGAAATGATCGGTTCTATTGGCTTTGAACAAGATGTATTATTATTATTATTATTATTACTATTATTATTATTACTATTATATTTATTACTATTATTATTATTACTATTATTATTATTATTATATTTATTACTATTATTATTATTATTATTATTATATTTTATTATTATTATATTTTATTATTATTATTAATATTTATATTATTATTTGGTTAACTTCGATGTTAAGCAATAATATTACCACTAATGCAACAGATAGTGCCAGGGAAGGGGAAATAATCTGGGCCTTCTTCTTGTGAATTCTTCAATCAAGAACTCCCCACCCACCCCTTTCCCTTTGGCCTATTTTATTTTAAAGGATGTTGCCAACCAGATCCTTTGGCTATATTCAATCTGCTCGTTTCATGATCTCTTGGAACGAGAAACATTTTTTAAAATCTTTTCACGAGGGCCAGAAATGAGGCCTCGTTATATCCTGGTCTATAGATGAGTCCCATCCCCCCCCCCTCTCCGTGGCCTGCAAACTTCACATGCCAATATTTTCCACTTTGAGGCTTAATATGCTTACGAAATAAACCAAATCTACAACTATGCATATTCATTGAAAACAAATAAAACCAAAATAAGACACAAACCAAAGTCGGAATAAGCCAAAAAAAAAAAAAAAAAAAGTCAAATAAAAAAATAAATCTGAAGACCAGGAAAATAAAATTTAAAAAAAATACACAAAGCTATAAACCTTAATTATAACAAATAAATGAAGCCAGAATTTCTTAATTAAAAGGGTAATTTTATTTTCAAAAGGTTTTTGTACATAGAATGGCTAATAACATGGTTTCAATGGTTAGGTAGTATGTCTTTGATATAAAATAATATTTCTATTACTTTCATTATATTTTTATATTAATCACTTTCCAATTGTTTATGATTTAATACTTGTGAATTATGAGAACTTATAACTAAAAACCTTTTAAAAAAAAGCCCACAAAAGAGGCTATAAGGGCCCATAAAAGAGGCACATAAAGCCCCAAAAAAAGAGACCTAAGGCCCAAGGATTCCTATAATGATAAAGCTAGAATTGAATAGTGCAAATTCTGAGGTTTCCTAAAAAAATATAAAAATCCAGGTAGCTACTTGTAGTAACCAAGATACCCTGGAGGCAACAACAGGTCTGATTCCTTTGTTTGGTATTGATGTGTTGGAGTATGCCTACTACTTTCAGTACAAGAATGTCAGAGCAGATTACGTCAATGCAATATTCAACATTGCTAACTGGTAAGATGTCTCTGATAGGTTAGCCAAGGCTCGACTCAGAAGCTAAATTCTAAACGACATTGTAATAACAAAAGTCATTGATACCGTATAGGAAACAGGAAAGATTTTTTTCCCTATGTCTACAGTATTTCGAAATGTTTGTTCCAGTTTGATATTTTGTTCTATGATAACTAAGTTGACTTGTACAGTCTAGTACTATGTTCATGAACAATAAACTCAATTAGTGACTTAAAAAAAAAAGGCTAATAAAATATAGTTTATTGTTTGTAAATTAGGATCATGTTTCATGTCTATTTGGGAGCATCCTGCTCAACTTGGTCTCACTTATTTTTGATTTGGCAATATTTGATTTAATTTGGAACATGTTTTAAAAAAAATACTGGCTAAAGGGTGTACAACAGATATGATATATTACAGCAGTGAAGCCCAAAATACGGCCAGCGAGATAGAAACATTTGTACGTGAATGAAATGATAGAGCTGAAAACACTACAAGTGGACTCTGAATTTAGAATCCACCAGGAAAAATGAACGGATCTTTACTTTTGTTTGTGGAACAAGTTAATAAGTCATGTTTACAGAAAATGTTTTATGTTTTATTTTTCAAGAAAATTAACAAGAAATTAACGACACTATAATACAAATATGGCGGTAGTCTTGGTTTGAGCCGCGAATAAACGTTTGTTAAACTACGCCTAGACATTGGAGGATACTTGGCAATATTTAGCTAAAAGAGACAAGAAAATGAGTCGTTGGTAAAGCTAGTACAATGCTGCTCACATTTTACGCAGAGAAATGAAGTCTTATTCCAACGTTTAAAAAAGATAACTTTCAGGTATCTCATTAATTAATGTAAGTACTGGATCCACTGGACGAGTGTTGGACATCTACTTGGCCCGCACGTTGAATTAGGGTTGGGCATCGCTATATTACAGTATTTACAGAAAAAAAAACATGGCCTAAAAAAAATAAAAAAAAGTTTATCCAAGAGGAAAAATCCTGTATTACTACCATATATCTCAAGATGGCAAGACATAGTTACCTTTTTGTTATATAAAACATAATTAATTAAATTACGAATAAGAAAAGATACTAACTCTTTGGGTTGAAATTTAGTAATTCCTACAGAAATTTGCATTGACTTTGAATAACTTTCAAAATGTCAACTTGACCCGAGAATGGGAAGTGAGAAAACGTCACGTGTACATAGTAAACAAACTCTATGAAAGAAGAGCCTCATCTGTCAATAAAACGCATTTCTTTTCATTGTTTGATACTAAAAAAAATAATTACTCAAATTTAATTAAATAATTGGTTAATATTTTTTTTTAATAATTCATGTTTTGTAGATACAATAAATAATAGTACACAGTTTCAGTTTGATGCGAGACTTGGTGTGGGAGGAAAAAAGTGTATAAATATTTTATCAGACAGACGGACGGAGTTATAGATTTATGCTTTGTAGGGAAAAAAAGGCTGTACTATTTATAGAGTATTTTAAAATCATTTTTTTTCAATATGCATATGACTAAAATACTTTCAAATGGAGCTTTATTAGAAGAATATTAAAGGCCTATCTTGCAACTGACCTAACCTACCCATGCCACGTATGCAGCGGGCTTTTTTAAAGCGAGGATTGCACTTTACAGCCATCTTAGAGACCATAGGAAATGCTCATCTTCGACCACGAAGGAGGAGCTATATGTATATATATATATATATATATATATATATATATATATATATATATATGTATATATATATCTATATATATACATATATCTATAACTATCTATCTATCTATATATCTATCTATATATATATCTATCTATATATATCTATATCTATATATCTATATCTATATATCTATATGTATATATCTATATATCTATATATCTATATCTATATATCTATATCTATATATCTATATCTATATATCTATATCTATATATCTATATCTATATATCTATATCTATATATCTATATCTATATATCTATATCTATATATCTATATCTATATATCTATATCTATATATCTATATCTATATATCTATATCTATATATCTATATCTATATATCTATATCTATATATCTATATCTATATATCTATATATCTATATATCTATATATCTATATCTATATATCTATATCTATATATCTATATCTATATATCTATATCTATATATCTATATCTATATATCTATATCTATATATCTATATCTATATATCTATATCTATATATCTATATCTATATATCTATATCTATATATCTATATCTATATATCTATATCTATATATCTATATCTATATATCTATATCTATATATCTATATCTATATATCTATATCTATATATCTATATCTATATATCTATATCTATATATCTATATCTATATCTATATATCTATATCTATATATCTATATCTATATATCTATATATCTATATATCTATATATCTATATATCTATATATCTATATATCTATATATCTATATATCTATATATATATATATATATATATATCTATATCTATATCTATATCGATCTATATCTATATCGATCTATATCTATATATCTATATCTATCTATATCTATCTATCTATCTATCTATCTATATATATATATATATATATATATATATATCACTTTTTTCAAATATTATCATAAGATTAAATCGCGTGTGGTGTTTTGTTGTGTCATTCGGATCCCAAGATTATTGGCACGATATTACTGTATATCTCTAGATATAATATGAATTCTTTATGCGCATTGTGTTCCTAGAATAGTAAATCATTGCGAGTAGCGACCACCTTCTTGCAACCCTCCCATACCATCCAGTAATACCCTCCTTTGTCCTAAATTCATGTGTTGCAATGGTCAGTATAAGGAAAAGGAGGTGGGGGGACTAACTAAGCCGACGTTGGTGGGCAGGAAATTCCCTTAAGTGGGGCAAATCGAAAATCAATATGGGGCTATCGGTGGCAATGTTTTTAAAATGTTTTGAACGTAAAGGTCTTCACGCATTTTGCCTGCGCCCCGCGACACCCTTTGTACGCCACAAGAACCTGGTCTTGTGGTATGCGCTACGAATTGTCACAGAGGCGGACTTCGTGTTAAGATCGGCCCGGGTCATTTCTATACAATCCGGCCTACAAATTGTATATCATGTGATGGACATCCATATCTAGGTCTACCTGTTCTCAAAGTCATTATATTAAGTTTGATAATGTATCGATAACTGAACTCATGCATACAATAATCTCTGTGTAGTCCCTAAAAGGAAGCAGCCTATTAGTAGTACTGTCTACGGATATAGGCAATATGAGGAAAATGTGTACGATTAAATTAATGTTAGACTGTAAAGTATGTACGGTTAACAAGGGTGTCATGTAGCCAGCACAACGACCAACTACCTTTACTTTTCCACAACTAAAGTTAGGTACCCATTAGAGATGGGTGGACTCAGAGGTGCCCAAAGATCCCGAAATTAAAAATCGAAGTCTTCAAATATATGAACTCAGACGTAGTAATCTTCATTGCTGAAAGAAAATTAAAAAAAAAAAACAGGTAGAGAAAGCGTTGGTATGAAAATATTGAGAATGGACGGGCCTGTCACTGAAAGAAATTCTTTTTATTTATTAATTCGAGCTTTCTTAACTACTAAATATGACTGTTTAAAGTTTCAACTTGATCCAAGAATGAGTGTGCGAGAACTAAACCTGCTCAATTATCTACGTGGACAAAACCCTACATATTTAGCCATTCCCGTGAGTACCGATGCATTTTTTTTTATATTTATTTTTTTTTTTGCTATCAAATAAAATAATTAATTGACTAATTGGTAAACATTTTTTTAATCGATTCATGTCTTGTCTATGGCTATGAATAATTATTATCCTAGAATGGGTGAGGGAAAAATAAAGTGTAAACATTTTTAACCAGACAGACAGACGGACGGACAGAGTTGATATAAACTTTGTAACAATTTGTACATTCAACTTCGAATGCATTGCAATGTAGAGATTCAAATGAATGGACGTCTTTCCATGCGTGTATGCAGTGTCAAAAGATCGATGCAGGTGCTTCCTGGTTTTCAAGCACTCCAACAGAGCACCAATTAGCCTAATTCTCAATGCTAGCTTTCTTTAAACAGAAATTAAGCAAATGTCAATGTTACAATACATACAAATCTAGATGTTTTTTTGTTGTTGTTGTTTTTTTGTCAGGAAGCTGGAAAGTCTTCTTTGTTCACTTAAAAAAAAAATTTAACAAAAAAACGGAATCTAGTTTTCACGAATCTATTGACCGAATTCTGAGAACTCTCAAAGGCTAGGCTCATTAAACTCATTAAGGAAAAAATGTAAGACAAGGCTAAACTCTCTTTTTTTTTCTCTCTCTCTCTTTCTCTTTCTCTCTTTCTTTCTCTCAGTCTATCCTTCTCTCTCTTTGTCTATCCTTCTCTCTTTCTATCGCTTTCTCTCTCTCTCTTTCTCTCTTTCTCTCTCTCTCTCTCTCTCTCTACTTAATGAGAGATGTTGATGAGCATCTAAATATATGTATATATATGGATTTATTCCCCAAATTATGTTATGTTTTGTTTCTTTCTCCCACTTCCCATTCTCGGATAAGTTGAAATTTTTTATAAGTATTCATTGTTGATAACAATACACGAATTAATCAAAAAATTAACCAATTACTATATCATTTAGTACTAATTAATTTTTTTATATAAACAGAAGAAAGGGAGCTAAACCCTGTAATTTTCAGACGTGTTTGTAATTAGCGGTTATTTTCATTAGATAAGCTTTGTTTTTAAAAAGCATTTTTTTTTCTATTGCTTGTTCAGACGCCTTATTGTAACCCCTTCCAGTTGTACTTGTTATCTCTGCCTTTGGGATATTATATTCTGTACGTATATCCGTTCTGTCAATCTTTCTTGCAGGCCTACTCTGTCCGTCTGTCTGTCCGTCTCTATCTCCGAAAATTCCCCCTGCCCTGGGTGCTACGTCATCAAAAGACATCAT
Source organism: Biomphalaria pfeifferi (assembly GCA_030265305.1). Lineage (NCBI taxonomy): Eukaryota > Metazoa > Mollusca > Gastropoda > Planorbidae > Biomphalaria > Biomphalaria pfeifferi. The sequence goes on from JASAOG010000225.1 coordinate 955,421, forward strand.
TGAATCAATTTAATACATTGAGTAAGCACGTCACGAGAAGACCCGGTAACGGGAAACTAAACGAGGGGAGGTGGAGGGCAGAATGAGGCAAGGGAGAAGGGGAGTGATCTCCCAGTCTGAGAAACTATCACGCATCACTGATGAGGGACAGCGGAAAGAAGAAGCGGGATTCCACTACGGCCTGGGCCTAATCTGACCAAAGATTTGGACATCCAAGCTACTCGATACGCTGGATTGCCTTGGCTGGATAGACGTATCCTCACGTGGATCTGTTAACATGACTTGTTTAGAGCCAAGGACAGGAATGTAAAGCGTTTTTTTTTTTACAAAGCTTAAATCAACTGACTCTGTCTGTCTGCTTGTCTGTCTGTCTAATAAAAAGTTTTTATACGTTATTGCTCCTACACCCATTCTCGGCTCTAAATGCAACATTGCACCGTTATTCATTGTTATATGAATTTATTTAACAAACTACCAATTAGTAAATTAGTTACCGGTAATGAATTGTTTTGTTTTATGCCAACAAGGGAAATTAATGATATAGCATTCATAGAAATGGCTAAATATGTAGTGTTTGAATCCCTTATTTTTCTCTCCCGTGTTCGAATCAATGTAAAGACTGGGATTTTTAATTTCGGGATCTTCGGGCGCATCCCAGCTCTAATGGGTACCTGACATTATTTGGGGAAAAGTTAAGGCGGTTGGTCGTTGTGATGGTCACATGACACCCTCGTTAACTGTTGGCCACAGTAACAGACGACCTTTACTTCATCTGCTATATAGACCACAAGCTCTGAAAGGGGGAACCTTACTTTACTTTACACCCATTTTCGGATCAAGCTCAAACAATTTTTTTTATTGAACCTAACAACACTGTGGACGATTATAAAAATTAACCAATCAGTCAATTATTTATTTTGTTTGATATTTAAAAAAGGTAAATAACTTCAATATTTTTGACAGAGTTATTCTGCAATTTTTTATTTGCGATCTTATTTTCTTCCCCTATAAATAAGCTTTCTTCTTCATGATTTTTTTAAAGGATTTTTTTGTATATCGCTTGTTGAAAGGAGGTTCTTTCAGAGCTGAAGATTTCTTCTTCCTAGTCTAAACCTCTCACATAACGACGGGGGACGGTACCGGGCAGGGTTTGAACGCATTTGGGCCGGACTAGTCCATAGCGCTTACCTCACGACCAGTCAGCCAATAAGTTTAAGACAACATGTACTCCAACTCAGATCACATACGTCTAGCACATTCTGCGCCGCCCCCCCCCTTTTTCAAGACTACATGTCTCCTTAATACTGACCCCCAGTGTCAATACAGATAATGGTATCAACGGCCAGAGCCGTCGTCCCAGGTCCTAGGAGGATTACATTCAGAGAGATGAGACTCGGAGAAGGGTACAATAAGAAGTATAGTTAAAGAAGGAGAGAGACAAGGAAGACAGAGAGGGAGACACAGAGACAGAGAGGGGGAGACAGAGACAGAGAGGGGGAGACAGAGACAGAGAGGGGGAGACAGAGACAGAGAGGGGGAGACAGAGACAGAGAGGGGGAGACAGAGACACAGAGGGGGAGACAGAGACAGAGAGGGGGAGACAGAGACAGAAAGGGGGAGGCAGAGGGGGAGACAGAGACAGAGAAGGGGAGACAGAGAGGGAGACCGAGAGGGAGACCGAGAGACAGAGAGGGGGGGGGGGAGGAAAGAAAGAACAATTTAGAGTCAGCAATGAGCAACGTTGACTAAGGCCATTACGTGAAGATGGAAACGTCAAAGCTGAAACTCTGGGCATCGTCCCTACGTTTTGTCAGATTGTTTTCTTGATGTTCATAAGAAGATGTTTTTTAAAGCTCTTAAATGTACCATTCTACAACTACACATCGAGCTAAAAAGACCCGCCAGTATGTCCTTAGTTTAAGTTGTGCCATGTGTATGAGTAAAATACATTTTGTAACCCCCGCACATTTGTATACCCCCCGCAGCTTTGTATACACCCCTCCCAAAAAAAAATAATCTTTGTATACCCCCGCACATTTGTATACCCCCGCACATTTGTATACCCCGCACCGCTGCATTTGTTGGGGGAAAAAAACAGCGAATTGTTTCCTCGAAAATATAGTGGGCGCATGCCAATCACGGCGGTTGCACTCTTTTACACACACAAAAAAAATAAGAAAAAAAGTTGTATTGGCAAATATAAGGGTGCGACCCTACCGGTCCAATGATCCAGCGGTGGACCTTCATTCATTAAGACGGTGGAGACGCAAAAGCTCATACACGCAATCCTCCCCTGACACCGGATACACCAAAAAGCTTGCTATTTAAGGATTCGTCGCCATGCATGAAAATCTTTAATGTTTTAAACAGTTCTTGACGTAGAAACAAGCTAAAAAGTCTCTTTGTTATTTTAAAATTGTATATACATCTGTTTCACAGAGTCCCCCTATTATAGAGTTAATCAAATCTTTCAATGGCATTATATGGCATTAAGTCGTGAACAAGTCATCATTAACGCCCCAACGACCTCTTTCTTCATACGCATACACGCATGGGAGTTAAGCGAGAGACGTTAAGAAAATAAGTACATAAAAATTAAGGGTCTTACTTCACTGTTACCAGATCACATATGGACCTCTTTCTGTAAAAATAAAATATGGTTACGCCCCTGACTATTACGGTATATCCAACGCAATCTGCTAGCACGTTTTGAGATCCCTTATCGACATCTTTCTGTAAAAATATAAATGGTTACGCCCATGACAGTAACGCTATGTCCAACGCAATCTGCTAGCACGTATATGTGTTCAAAAAACATCTGTTGGTCAGCAGTCCGACATCCACTCATCTCACCCCCTCCCACCCACACCCCCCTTTCACCGACACGCCATTCTAACACTGTTTTTATAACCCGTAGATTGATGGCAGACAATCAATATGCCGGATTTTAGGAGGCGAACGGTTCCCTGCATTTTGTCTTCTTTCTGACTTGCTGTTTTGTTCTAAACCTTGTTTCGATATATAATGCATGTATGTATATGTGTGTGTGTGTGTGTGTGTTTTTGAGTGTAAGTGTGTGTGTGTGTGTGTGTGAGTGTCAGTGTGTGTGTGTGATATGGGTAAAGAAAAAGGGGTGAAAAAAAAAGGTGCGATGAACATTCATGGCGAAGCCACGTGACTCGCATGCTTGTAAATGTAGAAAAAGATTGAATTTGTAATTCGTAAAAGTTTTTTTCGTTCATTTGTATTTTCCTTGGTAACTATCTAGTAGTCAGATCACCTGCCTTGACCCATATCTACAAATGCCGTAAGATTAATAACGGACAAGCCGGATATCACCCGCGGACCTTGGTTTGGGCATCACTGATTTAATGCACTTGATTGACGTCAAACCAGGCTTTTTTATAGCAGAAAGCAATGGGTTAAACATTACCAACGAAAAGGAGTGGTGGCTATGAAAATGGGTTTACCCGATTAGTATTTATTACAAGGTTTCTTTCTACTATAGAAATAGGCAATTCTGATATTATTTTAATGTCCTACAGCAATGGGAGGGACCTTTAACATATACTTTAACATATACTTTACTTTAACATTTACTTTAACATATACTTTAACGTATACTTTAACATATACTTTGACCATATACTTTGAACATATACTTTAACATATACTTTAACATATACTTTGACCATATACTTTGACCATATACTTTGACCATATACTTTAAAATACTTTAACACATACAATAACACATACTTTAACATATACTTTAACATATACTTTAACATATACCTTAACCATATACTTTAACATATACTTATACGTATACTAAAATATACTAATGCCGCTCTACTGAAAAAGAAAAAAGTTCTTTAGTCAGTAAGGGGATCTTGGGAACTTTTTCCCTTTACTGTCCCGGTGTTAAAAAACGCTTTGTCTACGTAGTAAGAAGAGTACAGAACAAGCAAACTATAAATAACAAGGTTACAAAGACAGTTTGTGTTGAAACACAAACTCAGAATCGGCCCCCCCCCCCCCCAAGTGGTCCACCCAGGCAGGTAAAAAAGGCATGTTTCAATATTTTCACAAAGAATAGCAGAATGAAATTCTATCAAAGGCAAATGGCAGAGAAGCATGGAGAAAGAAGGCTGACAGATCTTGTGTGGTGCCCAAGAAACCAAGGGATAGGTGAAAGTCAAGGTGAAGTGAAATGTGAGACTGGCTTAGCTGACGTCATATAATGATTATTTAATTGATGGCATTGTTTTGTAAAGGGTCAATTCTCTTATTCAAAGCTTCAATGAAAAAAAAAATTTCGTAAAAAGAAAATTCCTTTAGTTAAGTGTTACATGATTGTAGTCCTGTACCGCAGTTTTACGCGATAATATGAAAAACTACTTATTATTTGTAGTTAAAAATTATGTCCAATTTATATGCATATTAAATAGAATATTTATCTTTAAAACAAAAGTAAACTTTTTTTTTGTAATAAAATAGTTAATGTGACAGAGCTTACTTCACTTAGCAATACAATTGTAAAACAAAAAATATTGACAAAATCTAAAACCGTTTGCATAAATGTGTACAAATTATGGTGCATGTGTATTTTCCTTACTAAGGAGCCTTCCGTGTTTGTTACTATTATTAGTGATTAGTTGTAAAAATGGTGTATTTTTTTAATGAAAAAACTGCTCTCATAGTTGATTTTATAAATTACATTTTTCGCTTTTAGGAAGAAAAATGTAGCCGTTTGCATCAGAACTTTGAAAGGTTTAAAATATCACGCTGCCGTATTTTCAATATTTTTCTAGTTTACGAGATCTAAACGGAAAGGACGGACGGACAGACATACAGACTACACAAAACTAATAGCGTCTATTCCCCTTTCAGGGCCGCTCTTAATCATTAAAAATTTCATTTTTTTTAAAAAGCTGATAAACCATGAACAGTAATGTACGGTATGCCATTTGTACACTGTTAATTCCATGTATTGACTAGCATAAAAAATGTCAATGTATGTGAAACTGACCTAATTTTTCAGACTATATTAGTATACAATATGCAGATAATTTTAATTATTTGTAACTTTGTATTCTGTTTTACAGGGACAAATTAGGTTTTAATATTTAAGCATAAAATATACATTATATAAACTAATCTCTAAATGGAATTGTCGTTAAATATAGGACAAGCTCTAATCTTAAATGAAATTAGCACTAAAGATATTTACTGGTGTAAGGGATTTATTTCGGTTCAAAGATGATTTTATTTGTCTTCATCTTTCTGGACTCATCGCAACGAAGAATTTTATTGCAAACTTGAAGAAGAAAAACTTCAGAGCGAGTCGAATGTAACACCTCTGTTGTCAGAGATTTCATTTGCTAGAGCTCAGCAAAGTAGATGTTTAATAAGTTAGTCAAAAGATTTTTAGAAAATAGGTAAATAATGTGGCCAACAGGGAGAGACAGAGAGATAAAATGGGGGAGGGGGATGAATGGAGGAGAGAGGCAGACTACAAGAGAAAGACTAGGAGAGAAACAGGGGAAAAACCGGCAAAGGTAAAAAAAATAAAAAAATAAAAAGAGAGAGAGAGATAGACTGGGAGAAGAGAAAGAAAAAGAGAGATAGAAAAAGAGAGATAGAAAAAGAGACAGAAAAATTAAGATAGAAAAAAGAGAAAGAATAAGAGAGATAGAAAAGATAGAAAAGGGAGCCTGTGGATGTTTTCTTTGTTTTTGTTTTAAATTTATTTAGATGTTTATATGCTCGTGTCGGATGTAGACTGTGGATCTATGTGATATGTTGGAAATGTAATAAATATATTTTCGGTTGGTATCAAATTAACCTTTGTCTTAACCTTTGCCTTAACCTTTGCCCTTATAAAGCATATCTCAATTTTTCTCTTTTCAAGAAAATTATCTTTCTAATATCTCTTCTCCACAAAGTCATCTTTCTCTTTTGTAATCTATAGACGGCCATCTTTCTTTTTCCTCTTCTCTAGAAGGTCACTTTTTGTTTCTGTTCCCATAATGTCATATTTCTATGTTCTCTTTAGAAGTTCATTTTTTTCATTTTCTGTTCTCTAGAAAGTCATCTTTCTATTTTGTTTGCTCTATAAGGAGCATAAGGTCATCTTTCTATTCTGTTTTCTCTAGAAGAAGTATAAGGTCATCTTTTTTCTCTTCTCTATAAAGAGCTTAAGGTCATCTTTATTCTCTTTTCTCTAGAAGCGGCATAAGGTCATCTGTTTGCTATTCTCTTTTCTCTAGAAGCGGCATAAGGTCATCTGTTTGCTATTCTCTTTTCTCTAGAAGCGGCATAAGGTCATCTGTTTGCTATTCTCTTTTCTCTAGAAGCGGCATAAGGTCATCTGTTTGCTATTCTCTTTTCTCTAGAAGCGGCATAAGGTCATCTGTTTGCTATTCTCTTTTCTCTAGAAGCGGCATAAGGTCATCTGTTTGCTATTCTCTTTTCTCTAGAAGCGGCATAAGGTCATCTGTTTGCTATTCTCTTTTCTCTAGAAGCGGCATAAGGTCATCTGTTTGCTATTCTCTTTTCTCTAGAAGCGGCATAAGGTCATCTGTTTGCTATTCTCTTTTCTCTAGAAGCGGCATAAGGCCATCTGTTTGCTATTATCTTTTCTCTAGAAGCGGCATAAGGTCATCTGTTTGCTATTATCCAAACGACAGAAATCCATTTTTTTTCTTCTTCCTCTTTTGTTAACAGTCTGCTGAGCTTTCCAGATTTGACGTCTGCCCAATTCCTTTATCTACTCGATAGATCTGTTCAGAGGATTAGACATCCCTGTCCTAAACATTAACCAAATTGCCTTGAGTGTGTCTTTCAGATAAGTGTGTATGTGTGTATTTTTTTGTATCATATGTCAATGAATTTGGATTTCTTTTAAGGAAATTTTCTTATTTCTATTAATCTAATTGAATAAGTTCAGAGAAGCATTACAAATAAAGGATAATGTCATTAAGATGGAATATTTGGGTAAAATTTTAGATTTTCGACTAGTTTTCCTGATATTATGCACTTTTTTTGTGTGGTTAATGGTTTGTAGACAATAGTAGACATAGAATACAGAGATTTTAATGTTGACACTTGGCAATATAATAATATTGTTCTACACAGGAATGTCTTGGAGAAATTTTTAAAAAAGTAGGTTACTTATCAATACAACCTCAAACACATCCTATTTTTTTTCTTCTTCTCTCTCTCTCTCTTTCTCTCTATCTCTCTCTTTCTCACTCAACCTTTCTCTCTCTCTCTCTTTTTCTCTCTCTTTTTCTCTCTCTCTCTAACACACACTCACACATATAATATTAAAGTTCCCATTTTAGACCTTGCATATTTCGGCCAGCACTTTCTCCAACTAATGTTAGGTACCCATTAAGAGCTGGGCGGGCTCAAGGGCGCCCTAAAGATAACGAAATTAAAAATCCCTTAATTCAAACCCGGGACTTCCGGTTCAAAACCAAGTACTTTTGCACTCAGCCACCGCGAGTCCTAGCACACATTTAATAAACAATTTTTTTTTTAATGATTGGGAAACATTTTTTAGAAAACATTCAGAAACAAAATATTATTAAAAAACACCCTTTGTGTCAGGAATTTATGTTTTTGCCATCACATAAGAGATGCGTGACACCTATTACAAAGACACAAAAAAGTCTTTTGTTCCCCTGGCAATCAGACAATTAGATAAAATTCAACGATCTGATATAAACATTTCACATGTAATTTATGAGTGAATCTGGTGTTAAAGTATTGTTTGTTTTCTATAGTTATAATTTTTGGGGTAATACACAAATTGTAAGACAATTTTCCTTGTGAATAGAAAAGTTTATTATTATTATTATTATTATTAAGCACAAAGATTGGCTGATTGGTCATGTAGTATGCGCTCCAGACTATCATCTTGTTGATTCCTGTTTCAATCCCTTCCCAGCGACATCATCCGCCATTGTGGGCTAGGTCGTAATAAAGTTCTTTCTAAAGTTACATCTGGCTAGAAAAAGTCCACAAGTCCCCAAGACATTTTATCAATTATCAATTTTTATATAAACGGGTAGACAATTCAAAAGTTGATTATTGATTGGCTACAATACGAGGAAGGAGGGGCTCGATAGCCATGGCTGGTTACCCACTTAGAAGAAGGAAAGAGTTCAAACCTCTTCTTCCTTACAGCTGTATTCAAACATGGGAAAGGCTTCGTGAGTCAACCCTGAGAAAAAAAAAAGGAACCGGTAATCCTTAGGCAGTACAAAGTTCTACATCCTGGTAGAGCCTGTATTGCCCCAAACTGTATCGACACTTGCGGTTCCATCAGACACAGATGCACGGACTGATGTGTGGACCACAGGTTATGCCCAGGCATTCATCTCAGTTCTGTGAGATGATTCATATTCGCTTCACGACTGAAGGGAGGCCTTATAATCAGAAAAAGAGGGCAATGACGGTTAAACTAGTGCCCAAAAAAGGAAATCTTCTAAAATGAGGGGATCATTTGCTAAAGCACCTGTTAGATGGAAGACTCTGAATCCACACCTCCGCTGCTATTTGCCTGTATTAAACATGGAAAAAAGCTTTGGGACACACTGCAGAATCAAAATTATTTCGACTAATTTGCCGTTTCTCTGACGCAACAGCTGGGCGAAGAAAGAGAGAGAGAGAGAGAGAAAGAGAGAGAGAGAGACTAGTGTGGACGATATTGTTCTAATTAGAACATATTCCTAGACTCGCGTCGTACTACGAATGAATGTAAGCTCCTATCGATGAATCCTAAACATAAACACCTTAATGAAAAAATAATGGTTTAAATGTAAAGTGGTTTCTTGAATACTTTGTTTTGTGTTCTTTCTTTGTGGAGAGTTCTGTTAACAAGTTTTGAGTGTGCTTGAAGCTGGCCCCTTATTACAGCGATGTAGACATATTTGTAAGAGACTTATAAATAAAGAATGAAACGGGAAAAACTAAATAGAGAGGATGTGGTAGAATAAAAGGTCCAAAAAGATTGATAAAAATGGTAGTCTGGACACAAATGGTGACATGGCCGCCATTAAGACGGTCATCAATCCTCCGGAAGAGCTCAAGGGCCGCCTGGACGGGAACATCAATTTCACGTGCGATTGCGTCATTATTCAATTTCTGTCTACATTTCCGCGCATCAGAGAGAAAGCGGGTGAGTGAGAGATGTCAAAATAAGAGAAGGGCTCATGATTGCGGTCAGTGAGTGGTCCTCTGTGCAAGGAGGGAGTAGGTGAGAGAAGGAGAGATAAAAATGAAGTGAAAGAGAAAGAGAGAGAGAGAGCGGAAATGAAATAGAGAGATACAGATAGAAAGAAAGAATGGGAGAGTATTCTGAACTTGTAGAAAAATACAGAAAGGTAGAAAGAGAGATAGAAAAAGAGAGACATAGAGAGAAAGGGAATATAAAGGGAGAGAAAGAGAGATTGAGAGAGAGATTATATGTGACTTTCAGAGAAAGAGAGATGGACAAAGATAGAGAAAAACGTGACAGTGAAACAGGGCCGGCCTTACACATTGCGGGGTCCAATTTAATAAATGCTTACGAGACCACTCTTCTAAATTATTATTTTTTACATTATCAACTAAAAATATTAATTAGCTCATATCAACATTCATTGTGCAACATGCATGTGAAGTAACTCAAACCCAATAGATGCCAGTGGGTTAATTAAAGTGACGCCCATTCTACGAAAACCTAGATATGTTAACCCTTTAAGTCCTATACCTTTAAAGCATGTGACAAGAACCATGACTGATATTAATATTCCTAATATAAATTGTGGGGCCACTGCCAGTCGCGCGGCCGAATTCGGAGCATTTGGTCAAAGGCAGGCCCTGGTTAGAGAGATAAGACGAGAAAAACAGAAAGCGATACATAGAGAGATAGAGAAAGAAGTAGAAAGAGGGAGAAGAAGAGAGAAAGATATATATATATATATGTGTGTGTGTGCAGGTAATACATCACACAGTGCTAACGGTGCACTAGAGATAAAGTGTGTCTGAGTTAGTATGACAGCGATGCATGCGCTACAATCAACATCTTGCATTAAAAAAACTTATCAACCCTGTGTGACATCCCTGCATGTGTTAAAATCAACATCTTGCATATAAAAATTATCAATCCTGTGTGACATCCCTGCATGCGCTACAATCAACATCTTGAATTAAAAAAACTTTTCAACCCTGTGTGACATCCCTGCATGTGTTAAAATCAACATCTTGCATATAAAAATTATCAATCCTGTGTGACATCCCTGCATGCGCTACAATCAACATCTTAAATTAAAAAAACTTTTCAACCCTGTGTGACATCCCTGCATGTGTTAAAATCAACATCTTGCATATAAAAAACGTTTCAACCCTGTGTGACATCCATGAATGTGTTAAATTTGACAGGCTCAAACCCGGAACCATGCAGATAACAGTCTAAGCGTCTACCACTAGACCAGGCATTCTTTCAATCTGCTCTCTGCTTTCGCTTTGATTTCCCGTTTAAGTATTATAATTAATTACACACAGAAAGTGAGACAAAGAAGAGAAAGGGATATAAAGAAATGTGGTGGGGATAAAATTCAGCTTAACAATAGGTGAAGAGTATTAAAATATTTTTGGAGATATATTTGAAATAAATAAACAAATGAAACAAATAAATAATTTGTTTAAAGTATCAACTTGATCGGAGAATGCTTGAGGGAGAAATAGCGTTAAAACGGGACTAAACCCAACAAATGTAACCACATCTGTTAAGGCTAAAGTATTAGTTTCCCTTGTTGCAATTAAACAAAATAATGAATTGTCTAATTGGTCATTTGACTAATGTCTTGTCTATGTCGATGGATAATTGTGCGAAGTTTTAGCTTGATCAGAGAACCGGTGTGAGAGAAACAAGAGGTTCACACCTTTTAACCAGACAGAGTGAGTTGATATAAGCTTTGTAAACATAATGTTATATAGTAAAACCATTGGCCAACTAACTTATAAAACAAAAATTACGTTGTATTACAAAGCTGAATTTGTTTTTATATTACAGCGCGAAAAAAGTGCACAAAAAATGTTCTATGGTTTCTACAATTATTTTACTTATCAATACTTTCGTTTTCTGTACACCGGATACACCATAAATCTTTATTTAGCAATCCTCACACTCTCTTTTCATCTCCACTTTTAACTTTCAACAAAAAAAAAAACCTCCCCTGCACACACACACACACACACGATCTTCTTGTAAAAATATAGTCTTACATAACAATGGATTTACAAGTCTACACCGTAAATTTGGCAATAACTTGTTCACCAGTTTTTTATCACACCAAAAGAATTCTTATACTTTCCCTTACAACATTTGTTTATATTCATGCCATAAACAATAAGTGTAAAAGTTTTAAGGTATGAAATTATAAAATCAGAGCACATTTTAACAATAGATGTCTCCTTGAATTATACATCCGTAAATCACATATAATTTTCTTAATTATGTCGTCGAGTTATCTGAGTCAAACGTTTATATTCCACAGAATCATAAAATGCTTTTTTAAAAACAAAACTACGTCATCGCGGCTCCTAATTAGGTCAAGTTAATCCACTCCATAAAAAACACGTCACAGGTACAAACCTTGATACCCTCACTAAAGGAATGCCGGGAGTTGGCAGAGGGGAATAACTCACGCGCAAAATAAAAAAAAATAACAAACAAACATCAAGCCCTATATAATCAATATGCTATCGAGTCGAGAAGCGAACCGGGGGTGGAGGGGGGGGGGGGGGCTCCTAAAAGTTGATGGGGAGGGAGTGAGGGGGGGAAAGCCGAGATAGGACGGCGTCACGACCAAACCTGCGCGTCCCTATCTGGCGACAGCGCGGGCAACTTGGAGACCTACACTGTGGTGTGAAGAGGAGTAGATATAAGGTGGCGGTTGAGGGCGGGAGGATGGAGCCTCTTGAGAGAGCGAGGGCAGTAAACCACGGGGACGGGAAGTTACGTCAATAAGGCTAAAAGCTCCCCGAGAACCGGAAAGAGGATACAGAGGAAGTAGTAATAGCTTGGGGGGGGGGGGAGATTTGGAAATCGGAGAGTTAATTTGAGGAAGGAGCCTTAAACAGGGAGGGAAGAGTACAATGAGAGAGTGAGCAGATTAGAAGGAAAGAAACAAGTGTGGGTGAGGGAGAGGCTTGGAGTAAAAAAAAATTGTACATCGACCTGAGACACTTAAGAATACTGAAATGTTATTTATTAACATAGATAGGAGAACATTTAAAGACCGCATCACGAGCCAAGAGATATGAGACAGGGTTATTGCATCACGATGACTTGCAAACTATTGAAGAAAAAAAAGTAAGCTAAACCATCTAACAAGGTTTTCGGGGCTCGCCAAGACCTTCCTTCAGGGAATAGCACCAGGAAAAAGAAGGGGTTGATAGAGAAAGGGATGTGAAGGCAACATAAAAGAATGGACGGGCCTGCCATTGAAAGAGGTTCTATCTAAGGCAAAAGACAGGGAGAAATGGAGGAAGACGGCGACAAATTTTGCATGGTACCCCAACTGTCCAACAGACTAAGTGATAGGCAGAGGTAAAGGTAAAAATAGGAGAACCGTGTTTTTTTTTTTGTTTGCCTTTATGACTTTCAGAAATCAAGACCTAGCCCAGACCACATAGAAGACGGCCGACAGGCTTTGAGCTTCGGTTCATCTTAATAACAATTTTCACTATCCGGCCATAATCGGCTCCGGACGAATTTCACTGCAGGATTAAAAAAAAATGTATATCACAGCGACTCTTTGACCCAAGGATTTCTTAAGCGGAACAACACGCTTGGACTGCTTAGCGAACCCAACATATTTTAAATGTGTATGCTTTATGTCGCCGTAGACGTCACGTCAACTCTTGTCGCTGCATCAAGATGACGTTTGTAAAATAATCAAAATAAAAAAAAAAAAACATTTTTGAAAAAGTTAATTGTTTATACAATAATTTCATTGAACAGTGGTTCCCAAACTTTTTCCGTAACGGAACACTTCGCACATTCTAAATATTTAGCGAAACACTTTGCTTATTTTTTTTCTTTTAGAAAGATTAATTCAGGTGATGGCCCTACTAGTTAATTATTCTATCAGTTCGTGGAACGCCTATTCATGCCTAGCGGAACACAAAGTTCTGCGGAAAACAGTTTGGGAAGCACTGTCACAGAAAGTTAGCACCGACATTTCTTTTATTATTGTTTTTTACATGTTCGAAAGAATGTTCACCATTATCATTTTGCAAATTCTTCATGGGAAGAAACCAGAAAAAGGAGGCAGATAAAACCTGGACACAATTGTTCTTATCTTATCTTATCTAAATTACAACGTTCAATTTTAAATGACAATAATTACAGCCAACACGTATCTATGAGTGAAACTACTCATGCGTGTCAGAGATTTAAACTCTGTTCATCATTGGTTTTTCTGGCTGATTAAGGCAACCCATTCCATGTTCCGATGGTACTATAGAAGTAGGCGCACTTGTTGGAATTCGTCCTATCATATGGAATAAGAAATGTGCCTTTATCTTTGTGTCTTTCAAAATATTTTATTAGGTTTCGTTTTTCTATTTGAAGATTATATGGTTCAGTGTTTTGTGCATTATTGCTATTTTACTTTTTACTCTATTTTGTCTTGTCTTCCCCTCTTATATGTGGTAGTACCAAATAATGGCGGATGCTGTATTAGTTGACACTGGACCGCAACTGATTGTCAATGTTCTATGGTCGTTTTATATTTCCTTTCTTCCTATCAGAATTGGCAATTAGTTTCTACCCCCCCACCCCTTTTTTTTTCCTTCTTGTATTATCATAAGTTTTTTTTTCCCTAGTATTTTTTTTGTGTGTGTTCTAGTCATTAAGAAGTATCTTCCTTGTTGACATTTTGATAATGGAATGACCTCCAGGCTATTGGTCTCAAATAGTCGCCCTGGTTCTGGCACGATGAACAAGGAAGCTGCCTTCTGTCCTTGTGTCCTACTTTCACAAAACTCGGAAATGACGCAGGACCACGTCACATCCTAGTGTCCACATACTTCGTTTAGTGTCACGTGATAACAGTGTGACGCAACAGCAGGCCATCTGACAGACGTTAGTGAGAATTGTATTGCAGAAACACAGGTACTTAAGCACAGTTAGGTTTAAATACCCAGAAACTAGTTTTTTGTTTTTGTGCTGTTTTTTACAAAGCTTATGTTATCTACTCATTCTGTCCGTGAAATGGTCTGAAGGCGTCATTTGTCTTTCGTACACACTGTAGTCTTTATCATAGCAATCAAAGAGGGGATAGTTATAATCGGAATATAAATTTAGCCATATTGTATGTAAGTATGTACACATGAGCACTGTAATTACTTAACAATAAATTAACAAGTTAGTAGACTAAAATAAGGCATAGCTTTTTAGAAATCAAGGTATGAGGCTTTCAACAGAGTTACCATTTCTTTCGTGAGCTGTATTATGTCTTTTTTTTTTTTTTTTTTTTTTTTTTTTAACAGAAACATTATTTAATATCAAAGACATACTACCTAACCATCCTGGCCATTGAATCCATAAAAGACATAACAATGATACAAGTATCCTCTACCCCAGAACAATCAACACAATATCAAATATCCCTGACCCCCATTTCTGGAAAACTACCTGAGCATTGTACAAGTATATGAAAATCAAACTAGATAATTCTCTACCCTAAAATCCATTATTTTTCTGAATGTCAATTCTAAGTGATTAGGATGAAAAACCTTATTATTATGTAGAGCTTTGAGCCAGCTAGCCCAAACAAGGTTCCTGTATTCGGAAACAATAATTAAGTTAAAGTTATGTATCATTTTATTTTTTAGTTTTGGCAGCTTGTTTAATACAATCGACAAGTTATTTTTTTTTTTTTACAGATACATTATTTAATATCAAAGACATACTACCTAACCATCCTAGCCATTGAATCCATAGAAGACAGAACAATGAAACAAGTATCCTCTACCCCAGAACAATCACAAGATTAAGCACGGTAAATGTGTACAATGCAGCCATCAAAGCGAAGGTATGTAATAAATGTAAAATAACATACCTTAATAGATTTAGAGTTGGTCTACTTGTTTGTGTATATTTCCTTTTTTTCCCATATTTCAAAATTTCAAATTATTACTTCCTAGCCATAGCATCCCGACGTACCTAAAGCATTGAGACGACAGTTCAGAGACGAAACCACACGACCACGCACAACTTTTGTATATATTACTAGCCTAGGTGTGAGGAATAGAATTAATATACATGTAATTTATATTTCTGTTATAGATACGCTCTTTTATTTATTTTTAATTAAGTAGAAAAATTAAAGTTTCTTTTCACATTTTCGATCTATTATGGCAAAAGATGTGAACGGCATCCGAATTTACGGCCGAGGGCTAATGAGGGTGTCATGTAGCCAGCACAGCTACCAACCGCCTTTGCCTTTTCGAACTAATGATATGTACCCAAAATTCGTGAATACACCGAGATTCGAGCTTCAGACTCTCGTTTTATAAGCGAATACCTTTGTCACGTTCCCATTTTATGATCTCTCTATCTAAATATAATTATAAATATAAATGTAAATATAAATAAATAAATATAAATAAATATAAATAAATATAAATAAATATAAATAAATATAAATAAATATAAATAAATATAAATAAATATAAATAAATATAAATAAATATAAATAAATATATTGTTTCTTTCATTCTCTTACAATACCTAGCATCACACATTTCTATAAATCATTTTGTTTATGGGTAAGCTTGAAGATCTTAAGTTCCTCTCTATGTGGGATTATGTCACCCAGGGAGTTTATGGCCTTGTTAACATTTGGTTCAGAAGTAAGCAATATGACACACACATTCTGACACACACACCACACACACACACACACATAAGAACTGATAGAATTAGGATCCCAAAAGGTAAAGTACGTCTTTCTATTTGATTTAAAGCCGATCTGAACACAAGGGTGACTCCGTCCAACAAGTCTTCAAGATAGACAATGAGATGGGCTATAAAAATTGATTCTATGTAGATCTATGATCGATGAGCCAGTCAACAGTGGACGTTAATTTTTGTTAACGATTTACAATGGGTGGGAAGCGTGGTCGAAAGGCTAAGTACGCTTGAACTTGGCTACCTATGAAGGGGGCTCGAAGTTCGACACCCGACTCGAGCAGAGTTGTGTTTACTGAGCGCCTAAAGGCAGCACGGAAAACCTTCTCCCAGATACCCTCCCCCAGTGGTCCACAAATGAGATTGGGCCATATATATACATATATATATATATATATATATATATATATATATATAAAAGCTAAATTTAATTTTGAACGAAGAAGCGTGACGAACATGTTTTACAGTGACAAAAATTGTCAGTGCTTTCAAGTGCAGGGGCTATTGATTCCTAAATCCTTATTATGAGTGTTCTTCTTCAAAAGAAGTTAGACATTGGGACATGATTAAGAATTGAAGTGATTCACCAAAACGAACGGTCACGTGATAAGCATAGATAAAACAACGAAAGAAGCGGTCACGTGATAAACATAGTTGATTCCGCATTAGGTCGTAAGTTGTATAGATGGGTTAGGGGAAGCACGTGTCTCAATGTTGTTTGTTTACGATTGGTGGAGAAAGGTTTCGTAAATATTTGTGGAAAGTTTTAACTTGATCTTATTATGGGTGTTGGATAAAGACCGTTTACAATTACCCAAGGGGACAAAACTCCAAATATTTATTCATATATTTTAGTTAATATTAAAGCATTAATTTATTTTGTTGGCATGAAACAAAATGAAAATTTAAAAAAAAAATGTGAAGTTCCCCTTTCAGACTTTGTGGTCTATAGGCCAGATGATGTGAAGATCATCTGTTTCTGTGACCTACAGTTAATGCTGGTGTCATATGGCCAGCACAACGACCAATCTCTTTTACTTTTCCCCAATTAATGTCAGGTACCTATTAGAGCTGGGTGGACTAAAAGGCGCCCGAAGATCCCAGTCTTCCCCAGGTTTCGAACCCTGGACCCCGGTTTGGATGCTAAGCGCTCAGCCACCGTGCCTCCTAGCAAATTAAATAATTGCCAATAATTTATTGCCTAATTTGTTAAATTTTAATAGATTCATGGTTTGTTAGGTAAAATAAATAATTGTGTAAAGTTTCAAGTTGTTACGAGGATGGCTTTGGGAAAAATACTATGTTTAAATTTTTTTATCAGACATTGGTATAAAGCGAGTTACCATAAACTTTGTAATAAGTCTAAGTATCAAAATAACAAGGTTACAAAGACAGTTTGTGTGGAAACACAAACTCAAAATCGACCCCCGAAGCGGTCCACCCAGGCAGGCAAAAAGGCAGGTTTCAATATTTTCATGAAAGAATGAAATTCTATCAAAGACAAATGACAGAGAAGAATGGAGAAAGAAGGTTGACAGATCCTGTGTGATGCCCCATAGGTCCAGCAGACCAATGGATAGGTGAAAGTGAATTTGATGTGAACCTGGCCTAACTGATGTCTTATAATGATTATCTTATTGATCTAATTGTTTTGTAAAGGGTCAATCTCTTATTCAATGCCTTAAGAACAAAACATTTTCGTAAAAAAAAAATCCTTTGGTACTGTGTCTGCGCACTGCAGTTCACGTGATAATATGAAAAGTAGAAGCCCCGATGCGCCCCGTTTGGTCATCACATTAACTAGATGTGCTCTTCCAGGGCACCAGCAAATTTCAATTCTTTCAGTCCTGTGCATCTCATTGATCGAAGCGATGTCAATACGCAGCCATTTGTCTTCAACTAGCTTAGTGGTCTGTAGCGCTTCAATGACACTTTTGTTTTCAATAAAAACTGTGATAGGCAACGAATGTTTCTCAATACCACAGAGTTCTTCTATTACAGTTCTGTAAAAGATGGCAGACTCTGGCCTTCTTGCAAGCCTAATGCCTCAGCAGCTATGGCAGATCTCCCTACACTTTTGATCTTCGAGGCTCGCCAAAAATTGGTCAGCAATACCCGTCTCTGTCTTGAATCCATACAATATGGGCACTTTGTACTTCCTGTACTTTCTGTCTTGAATCCATACAATTTGGACACTTTGTACTTCCTGTACTTTCTGTCTTGAATCCATACAATATGGACACTTTGTACTTCCTGTACTTTCTGTCTTTAATCCATACAATATGGTCACTTTGTACTTCCTGTACCACCACTAATGTCCACTAAGATTTCCCAAGGCGACATCGCAGAACAGAAGCAGCTTCAAGTCATCTTCGCGATTTTTCCATTTAGACCTCCATACCTATTGTAATTAGTGTTGACCAAGGAGGTTATATTTAGATGTAGATGGCATGACGTCACTAGGTTGAAGCCAAATCGCAGCCATCATGGTCTACTCAATATTTCACGACATTATTTCAATATCTGTACATTGTACAATATCTGCAAGTGCGGTATCACTACGCTGCAAAACATTACACTTTTAGGAATCATATGCAAAAAGGTGCTGTGAGCAAACAGGTGCATACAAAACTAATTCTCTTCAGTGGTAAATAATTAGTTATCTCCCACTAGCTCATTGACTTTGTATATTCAGTATGGTTTATCAGTGTGTTCTTATATAATGTCTTCATGTTTGTATAAAAATGTATCTTCCCACATTTTACATACTAAACATTTTAGATGTAGGCCAGAGTTTAATTAGGGAAAGATTAGTTAGTATTACTGTAACATTATTATTAGTAGTAGGTAGTAGTACTCTTTTCACTTCAATTTTATAAATTTTGTGGTGATTTCAGTGCGGTAAAAAGTATCAAAAATATAACAAACCTCTTGCAAATCATTTTTGTGCTTTTTTCAGCCCACAATAGTGCTTAATTTCGATGTAATCATTATATTTCGGTTTTGTAGGCCTCGATCAGGTGATCGTATAAATCACTTTACATGCTCTACAGCGCTTTGTAATTGATCCATTGGAATATCTAGACCACCAGATATGAACTTGGGCCTTAGAGGAGTTTAGAAAAAAACATGATGACAAAATACGAGGCTAATTTGAGTCGTTACGAGAATTAGAAAACTGGTATCGCAATGAAAACGGATGGAATGTTTTGAGTAAACCAATATGGCGAATAGGCTCCGCCCACTGGCTTCAACCGATAATGAACATTTGATAGCAACCGCCATCTCCATCTAAATATAAACTCCTTGGTGTTGACATTGTTTATATGAGTATTTTGAATAATTCCCATTGACTGAGGAAGAGAATGTTGGAATGTTATGTGTCATGCGTGTTAACACAGTGTGTAAATAAATCCACTCATGATTCTGGCGTTATAGTGTTGGTGTTGCTTATGGTTATCAGGTGTAGCGTTTATAGTTAACATTCTGTCCTGAAGTGTCTGTACGTTTAGTGATTTTTTTCCTAAAGGTGTTACTGTAGTCCAATGTGAATTTTCGTTTGTTATAAATCTCACTTCTCTATTTTGGGGTCTGTTAAAGTTTATTTGTTTTCTTAAATCAAATGTCACAAAACCAAGTTTAAATAACATTTTAATTTCATGCTCTTGTTTGATTCATAAAAATTTGTCTCATCCAAAGTAATATGTCACAAAAATACACATTCTCAACACAATCGTCATTCCAACTGGTACATATGCATGTCAGACGTGGAAGTCATCTGTCAAAATTGAGAAAAGACTAACTGTGGCCCAACAGAGATGGCTGAGACGGATTTTGGGAGTCAGTTACAAAGATCGGGTCTCGAACAAGGAAATCCTATGCCGAACTGGGAGTCGAACACTTAGTAAGGTTGTGACTGAGCGTCGCATGAGGTTTGCGGGACATGTTCTACGTCAAAATGAACTACGCACACCAAGAGTTGCGATAACATGGAAGCCAAAACGAGGAAAGCGCAAACAGGGACGTCCTCGTATTACTTGGTGACACACCTTCATGGAGGACCTCAGAACAGTGGACACCAGGTGGGAGGAGGCTTCAGACATTGCCAGTGACAGGTCTTTATGGAGACAGCTTGCCGCCCAATGCGTCGAACGGCGCGGGAGGACCTAAGTCTAAGTCTAAGGAAATGTGTCACTAGTAGAGTCGCTGAGCATAAATAAATAAAGGCTATGTCAGGTTTCTCATGTTTGATACACTAAAACATTTACACTTAATTAAAACTAAAGTCTCTCTTTTTTTTCCCCTCTCTCTAACCCTTTTTTCTCTATCTCGTTTTTTTCTCTATTTCTATCTCTTTTTTCCCTCTATCTCTTTGTTCCCTCTCTCTATCTCTTTTTTCTCTATCTCTTTTTTCACTATCTCTTTTTTTCTCGTATCGTATAAATCACTTTACATGCTCTACAGCGCTTTGTAATTGATCCATTGGAATATCTAGACCACCAGATATGAACTTGGGCCTTAGAGGAGTTTAGAAAAAAACATGATGACAAAATACGAGGCTAATTTGAGTCGTTACGAGAATTAGAAAACTGGTATCGCAATGAAAACGGATGGAATGTTTTGAGTAAACCAATATGGCGAATAGGCTCCGCCCACTGGCTTCAACCGATAATGAACATTTGATAGCAACCGCCATCTCCATCTAAATATAAACTCCTTGGTGTTGACATTGTTTATATGAGTATTTTGAATAATTCCCATTGACTGAGGAAGAGAATGTTGGAATGTTATGTGTCATGCGTGTTAACACAGTGTGTAAATAAATCCACTCATGATTCTGGCGTTATAGTGTTGGTGTTGCTTATGGTTATCAGGTGTAGCGTTTATAGTTAACATTCTGTCCTGAAGTGTCTGTACGTTTAGTGATTTTTTTCCTAAAGGTGTTACTGTAGTCCAATGTGAATTTTCGTTTGTTATAAATCTCACTTCTCTATTTTGGGGTCTGTTAAAGTTTATTTGTTTTCTTAAATCAAATGTCACAAAACCAAGTTTAAATAACATTTTAATTTCATGCTCTTGTTTGATTCATAAAAATTTGTCTCATCCAAAGTAATATGTCACAAAAATACACATTCTCAACACAATCGTCATTCCAACTGGTACATATGCATGTCAGACGTGGAAGTCATCTGTCAAAATTGAGAAAAGACTAACTGTGGCCCAACAGAGATGGCTGAGACGGATTTTGGGAGTCAGTTACAAAGATCGGGTCTCGAACAAGGAAATCCTATGCCGAACTGGGAGTCGAACACTTAGTAAGGTTGTGACTGAGCGTCGCATGAGGTTTGCGGGACATGTTCTACGTCAAAATGAACTACGCACACCAAGAGTTGCGATAACATGGAAGCCAAAACGAGGAAAGCGCAAACAGGGACGTCCTCGTATTACTTGGTGACACACCTTCATGGAGGACCTCAGAACAGTGGACACCAGGTGGGAGGAGGCTTCAGACATTGCCAGTGACAGGTCTTTATGGAGACAGCTTGCCGCCCAATGCGTCGAACGGCGCGGGAGGACCTAAGTCTAAGTCTAAGGAAATGTGTCACTAGTAGAGTCGCTGAGCATAAATAAATAAAGGCTATGTCAGGTTTCTCATGTTTGATACACTAAAACATTTACACTTAATTAAAACTAAAGTCTCTCTTTTTTTTCCCCTCTCTCTAACCCTTTTTTCTCTATCTCGTTTTTTTCTCTATTTCTATCTCTTTTTTCCCTCTATCTCTTTGTTCCCTCTCTCTATCTCTTTTTTCTCTATCTCTTTTTTCACTATCTCTTTTTTTCTCTATCTCTTTTTTTTCTCTCTCTCTTTGTGATATGATCCTTCTGTAGTATCTCAATTCCATCGCTAGGATCCTCCTCTCTAGTTCTGCAGTCAGCGTCCAAGCTTCGCAAGCTTATAAGAATATGGCCATGACCAAGGAGCGCCTTACTCTGATTTTGGCGTCGAGGTCTATGCCTTTTGTCTTTCCATAGTGTTTAGAGTTTTGCAAGTGCTGCTGTGGGCGGTGCTCTACAACGTAGATAAAGACAAACCGGTTAAAAGAATCGAAACGAGGGCGTCGAATTGAAGTCCGATTATTATTATTATATTATTATAGCTTTTATATAGCGTTACTTTCATGCTTATAGCATGCTCAGAGCGCTTTTGGTCCAATCTCATTTGTGGACCGGTGGGGGGTGGGGGTGGGGGTGGAGGGGGTATCTAGGAGTTTGGTTTTTTTTTCGTGCTGCCTTTAGGCGCTCAGTAAACACAACTCTGCCCGAGTCGGGTGTCGAACCTCGAGCCCCCTTCTAGGAGTTTGGTTTTTTTTTCGTGCTGCCTTTAGGCGCTCAGTAAACACAACTCTGCCCGAGTCGGGTGTCGAACCTCGAGCCCCCTTCTAGGTAGCCAAGCCAAGCCAAGTTCAAGCGACCACGCTTCCCACGATTTGAAATCGACTACAAACATCACTCGATAATATACAATTATACATCTCTTTTTTACAAAGCCTGTTAACTCTGTCTATCTGTCTATTTGCCTGTTAAACGTTTTGTGCTCGTTATTTCTCCCACACCCCTTCTCGAATCAAATCGAATTTTGAACAATTATTCATTGGCATACACAAGCCAAGAATCAATAATATTAATTAACAGACAATTTGTGAATTAATTGCTGGTACATACGTATCTTGTTTCATACCAACAATGAAAATTAATACTTTGGTATTCATTGATATGGCTAAATTTTGAAGGCGTTGTCCCCTTTGATAATTGTTAACACTCTATTTCTTCCACACTTATTATTGGATCATATTGCTAATTAAAAAAATGCTTATTGTATCAAGCAAAACACGAACCAACAAACAAATTAACCAATAATTCAATTAACTATTGTTAGTTATTAATTTTGTTTTATACCGAAAAAGGGAAATAACTTGTACAATGTTGAAAGTTGTAAGAGAGTAGTTCTTCCCCTTAGATAAGCCTTGTTGCTTAGGCCTACTGAATGCCTTTTATATTTTTTCTTGTTTTATTTCCAGACTTCGGTTTCGTTAATATAAAATGATCAGAGATATGTGAAACCTAACTCACAATAAAGAGTTTACTTAACGATGGTTTGCAGCTGTCTGAGAAGGAGATCTCACTACCGCCCTGTCAATGCGGACATCTGGTGCTGACATCAACATGACCAATGACCCTGGTGAGAACGCTGTTTCAGTGGCTATCTCAAGTGGTCATCGCGAGATGGTGGACATGCCGCCTCTAAGACGTGCCCATCTTAATACTAAATCTCTCATATACTTTGCAGCGGAAGGTAGGCTTGATGACGTAGAGAATCTATTACGTCAGGGTTGTGACGTCAACATTCACGATTCCACTGGAGATTCTCCTCTAATGGCTGCAGCAAGAAACGGACATCTGAGTGTCGTCAAAGTGTTGCGTTCTTCAGGAGCGGATTTGAACTTTACAAATAAGGAGGGTTCAACTCCACTGATAGTCGCAACTAAAAATGGAAATATGGACACTGTCGAATATTTGGTAAAAAATGGAAGCATTGTCAACGCTAGTAGAGCCGATGGTTGGACAGCGGTGTTTGTCGCTACAGACAAAAGCCGTTGCGATATTGTCGAACTTCTTTGTCGCTACTCTGCTGATGTCAACGTGGTCTGCGATTTCGGGTACACCCCCCTCTTTGTGGCCGTCTTGAAAAACGACCTTCCCATGATCGAACTTTTAATGCAACAGGGATGCGACACGAGGACCGTGGACTCAATGGGCCTCACGGCCTTAATGCGTGCCTCCTTTCGTGGTCTGTTGGACGTGGTTCAGGTATTCTGTGTCCCTCAGGTCACTGTCAACGTCCAGAACCCGAAGAACGGGCGCACGGCTCTACACTACGCCGTAATCAAAAACAATCTCGAAGTCGTTCGTTGCCTCGTGGAAGCTCAAGCCTGCGTGAATGTGATAGACAGGACAAACAAGACTCCTCTCAATTACGCAATCTCCCAGGACGTTTACAAACTGCTCCTCCAACACGGAGCCTACGTGAGCCAGGACTCTTGGAACTCGTCTCGGAGACAGTCCATCAGTTCCTGCCTATCACTCTCAAGTGGTTGGTCGAAGACTACCACCGCCAGCTCGGTTAATAGTTTTGAAACATTCGTTAAGGATGAAAATAATCTGATTAAGAAAGTTTACAGTAATGTGTTGACAACAGTGACTGAAGGTAATAATTTCTAATACCGTAATATCTCTGTTTTTTTTAAATTAGAGATACTAAAAAAAATATATACTAAAAACAAAAACTAAGTAGATTTGACATTCATTGTTTAAGAAGCAAAGTGTTAGCGGTACAGTAATAACTAGGAGTAGTGGTGGCTGAGTGATAAAAACTTGGCTTTCAAGTGGATCGATCTGGGTTCGATTCTCGATGAAAACTGGACTTTTTAATTACGGGACTTTGTAAAATGTTTGTAAAATGTTTTACATGTTTCGGATGTTCCTTCAGAGTTGAAGATAGTTTACTTCCTAGTCCAAACCTCCCGCAGGACGACGGGGATGGGAGTGGGCAGGGTTTGAACCCGGGACCATCGATAAATCCGAACGACAGTTCAGCGTGCAAACCGCACGACCAGGCAGCCATCAGCAGCTTTACGGACATCCAGGGTTGTCCCAACTCTAATGGGTACTTGTCATATATTGAGGAAGAAAGGGCGGTCAGTGACACCCTCACCTTTGGTCATAATAACAGATATTTACATTATCTGCCTTATGGATCGTAAGGTCTGAAAGGGGAACTTTCCTTTTTTTACACAGCTAACTAGTAACCAAAATTGAACTGACCAATTCTCTTATTCATCAAGCTAACAGGAGATGATTATGAAAGAATTTTACATGGGTATGTATTAACAATTTGTAAAATCGCAGCGTTTAATCTCATAAACGCATTCCAAGTGTGTGCAAGTTCATTTTTATTAAGATCTTGTTTGTAGATATATAATACTTTCATAACTTTATTTGTGAGAAACATTTAACTGTAAATATTCTGCCAGGGCCGGCGACTGTACTGCTGAAAGACCCGGAAGTGTACATGCTAAAAGGTGACCATGACGTGTCAGCAGACGAAGAGCCACCCTTGACAATCGATGAGCTCCCAAGGCAGACAAAGTCACTAGAGGATGTGGTAGTGGACAATCATGGACTCAGCGGCTACCTACAACGCTGTGCAGAGTATTACGTGGATACTCATGTGGCCGGAGTCAGCCGTTCGACGGCCACCGACAGAGTGGAAGTTACTAGAAAAAACGATGGGTAACGGTTGACATATTAGTAATTATATGTAATAAGTAGATTATGTTCGCTTTGCATAAACAGGATTGTAAGATTAAAAGTTTTAGCGTTTTTTTCCAATTTTCCATACATTAAAATAAAAGATCAATATTTTATGCCTGCAGCTTAAGATTACCTGGTTTTAGCTTCACAGTCTCTAAGCTCCAGCTTTAGACAGCTAGTCAAAATAAATCTTCTAGACAGCTAGTCAAAATAAATCTTCTAGACAGCTAGTCAAAATAAATCTTCCAGACAGCTAGTCAAAATAAATCTTCCAGAAAGCTAGTCCAACCTGACCTCAAGACAGCTAGTCCAACAAAACCTTCCAGACAGCTAGTCCAACAAAACCTTCCAGACAGCTAGTCCAACAAAACCTTTCAGACAGCTAGTCCAACAAAACCTTCCAGACAGCTAGTCCAACTAAACCTTCCCCTATTTTGAATGCTGAAGGCTGAAATTAAAATCTAGTTGATAAAATGTTAACTCTAATTTAAATTGCCTTGAACATATATGTAAGATTTATAAAGGACTTGATTTTCTTCAAGTCGAAAGTTGCAATAAAAATAAACCAGCACTCGTGGGAAAAAAAACACCTTTATTTACTGCCTCACAATTATAAACACGACCACGTTTTAAAAAAAAACAACTGTCTATAGACTTCGTAAAGCTTCAGGGAGTTACGAGAAATCAAATGTATCTTGTGGATTCTTCTATTTAGGTACAAATGTATATCCACTCTACTATTTCTTATTATGTATTTCCACTCTACTATTTCTTATTATGTATTTGTCATGTAGCGTATGAGACAGAATCAACATAATTTATTAGAAAAAATGTTCTGCATTCAGTTGTAGGGTGGACATTTGTTGGAAATGTCAATTTATTATGTTTTTTTGTTGTTGTGTTTTTGTTTAGAATGACCAACTACATAACACAGAACATCAGTATCAACATTGAGCATGCCACCTACGTACAAACGGCAGAGAGTAGTCGTATTATTATCAAAGACAACCACAATGACGTCGCGGTCACGGGTTGGGGAACCCACACGTGTAGGCGGCTCCCAGCAGACTCTGCTAGCGATGGTCTACAGGGATACTCATCTGGATGAAGTACATCAATGATTGATCAGTGATTGATCAGTGATTGAGCTGTAACAGTTCATGCAGAGATGACTTTAGTGAAAGTTTGCTAACATGATGATTTTTTGTTACAGTTACTTAATTTGTGTAAACTGGCATCCTCAAACAGATGGTACCACTGTTATGGTGTGTGTGTGTGTGTGTTCATTGGCGGATGTAATCTAATGCAATTGCATATATGAAGTTACATACTATTGCATGAGTTGCTTCAGTGTCATAGCTAGGGATTCTGGGACCATTGAGTTCTCAGAGTGCATTTCCAAGACCACAAGACATAATACGGACAACATACAATATTCATGTGTTGCTTAGGTGTAAGCGATGACGAGGTCCTCAAACTTCCGGTCATTGGGCCACCATGCAGCTTGCTAGGATACCCCAACTACGTGCTGACTATTCGAATATTCCGAATGTGTTTTGTTCATCGCGTACTTGTTCTAATGGACCCAGGACAACTGTGATCTAGTAGTATGATAAGGTCATCTGACCAGTGACTTCTGCTGTACCGGCTAATTAGTGCAGGGGTACTTCGTGGTCCCAAATTATATTACCTAGGCTATTAATTACAGCCTCTAGATCAGGGGTTCTCAACCTGTGGGTCGCGACCCCTTTGGGGGTCGATTGATGATTTGCCATCGAAGACCATTGAAAATAAGGATTGATTATGTCTATTCTTATATTGCTGTGTGTGTGTGGGGGGGGGGGGGGTCGAGGCAGAGTGGGGGATGATAAAAAGGGGTCGCCGAGCCTAAAAGGTTGAGAACCGTTGCTCTAGATTTATAACTTACTGAGACATACAAATAATAAGAATAAAGTCTCAGTTACAAACAATAATAAGGAGTGTTGATGGAATGTTACGTACTTTTAAGTAACTCACATAACATTGTAGATTATGTCAGGAGGGTTTTTCAGGCTCATCTTGGGTCTGATTTACATGCCCGGGCTCCCCCATGATCAGTACAAACAAATTTTAATAGTATGTACAAGTCAACTACAAGATATACATATTTACAAATGAACTATTACACACCTTAATTTCATTGCCACATTCAATCGGGGCTCGCAACGCCCACATCCAACGACATGTACATAGTCAACTACAATAGCACAGCCTACAAATCAGACTCGACTCCTGCAGAGTCCCAAGCCTGCGTCCCCAATATTGGGGTAAGAAAACTATACAGAGAACTCCACCTTAAGGTAAAACAAGAGAGCAATGACACCAATATAGCGCATCATTAGAAACTAAAAACTGACAAAACCTTATGGTGCACACAAAAAAATACCAAGCAATATGCGCACGACAGATTACCTCCCCCTGTCACAGTCTTAGTTGACATTGCATGATTTAATGTTCACGTCATGCTAAGAGTTTAAAAGACACGTGGAATTCCTGATGTACAAAACAGGAAGTAGAACGAATGAAGTTGACTTTGAGTTCAGTCAGTCAAGTCAAGCAGACAAGTTATGTCAAGTTAGTCAAGTCAAGTGTTATCCTTTGGACCGAGTGGTCAAGTAATATTTTAGTCCGCAACGGACAATAGCGACTTGGAAAAGTCTGTAGTAATTTCAGTTAGAAAGTAACTTGTGGGCAGTTGTTGCCAGTGGTGACATGTAGCAGTTGACCTATATTTCTGCACAGTTACCCGCTGAGATGCGGACGTGATTTGTAACTAACATATATTGGATACATTTGATACCGCTGTTATGCGGATAGGATTGTTTATTATTTCTTGACTTGTCGCTCTAACAAGGAGTGCAGTATTATTATTATTGTGCTGTAAAATAAACTTCATGTTTGTCTGCTGAAACGGACTTAGGTCAGTTTATAATATTTGTCTTGTCACGTGTCAAGAGTACTTCAGGAAGCAAGAACCCAGCATCACAATACATTCGCATTCTGCAACCTACACCATTCATCAATCCTTTACACCCCCCCCCCCTTTTTTTTGTTTTAGGTATATTGTATAGTAGGAAAAGTTATGCCCATTCATAGGGGACACTATTCTGTGAGCTAATATAGCTAATCGGTAAAGCTAAAAAAAGTTGATTTATTGTTTTGTTATAATATTAATTTGTGTATCGCAAATGGTTAATATATATCATAATATTTAAAAAGCAATACAACAAAATAAACAATTTAGCAAAACCAAATTCTATTTATCCAATAGAGCAAGTGCACATTGCTTGCATATTACTATTAATACAATGATTATGATTATTATTATTAAGATAATTAATAACATGTTTGAATTTAATGAAACACTATAATGACAATTGGAGAGTTGCATTCCTTTTCATAACTATAAAACTATAGTGATAGGATTTACTCAGGTGTTCTCAGCCTGTGGGTCGCTACCCCTTTAGGGTCGAATGACCATTTGCCAGGGGTTGCCTTGGACCATCCGAAAATTGGGAGGGGGTGTCAATTTTAAGCAAAAGTTGTTGTTTTTTTTGTTCCTTATGTAAAGTAACAAGCATATGTATACCATAGTGCGTAAAGATTTAAGAATGTACGTTAACAATGGGATGTTACTCAAATAACATTTTGACGAAACACAAAATTCAAACGACCGTCATCTTGCCATCTGACTATCTTTACCTGTATTCCCTCCTCCCCTTTATACTTGAATTGTTCTTTGTTCTCTTCTGTCACTATCAATTTCATTACCTGCAATTAGCTTTCTGTGTGTTCTCTCTGTCCCTCACAGACCCCTGCCCCTGTTCCTTCTTTGTTACTAGGAGAATCTCTTTTAGACTGACTAAACTGTGTGTGAATGTGGACAGAGTGCGTGTCTATATGGACTGTGTGTCTGTGTGTACATGTATCGTGTTGTGCAGTGTATGTGTGTCTGTGTTATTCGGTAGTTACATTTAATTATGGTATTTAAACTTATTGCTTATTTCAGTCAATCAGTTCAATCAGTCACTTCATCATCAACATCTCTTCTTTTTTCGTCGATCTCTTTGCCTCTTTTATCTTTTTCTTTCACTTTCTCTCTCTTACTTTCTTTTTCTTTCTCCCATTTTCTCTCTTTCTCTCACTTTCTCTCTTTTCCTCTAACTTTTTCTCTTTTTCTCTCACTTTCTTTTTCTCTCACTTTCTTTTTCTTTCACTTTCTTTTTCTCTCACTTTCTTTTTCTTTCACTTTCTTTTTCTCTCACTTTCTTTTTCTTTCACTTTCTCTCTTTTTCTATTACTTTCTCTTATTTTCTCACTTTCTCTCTTTCTCTAACTTTCGCTGTCTCCGCCACTCTTTAATTCAGCTTCCTTCTCTTTCTCTCTCTCTTTTCTTCCATTTCTCCCTTTCTCCAACTCACAGCCAAAGCCTTATCAAAAAGAAAACGTTTCGCTAAATAGAAATGAGATCGATACCTTCAGTGTCAACTCTGTAGAAAAACAAAATATGTCCGGTATCGTCACGGGAGTTTATGGAGAGAGAGGATCGCCCTTCTTCCCTTCAAACTTTTCACGTTGAGGATCGAGCAAAGAGGTGGGCGCAATCGATACCTGAGTGTGGTGTGAAGTAGTTTTTAATGAGCCTTGGTATCGAGTACTTCGACTTTAACACAAAAGTTCAAAAAAAATTTAAAAAAAAATAAAGAGAAGCAACAAAAGGTGATGAGAGAAGGGGGTGGGGCGGAAGAAGTGGTATCGATTCTTTCATCAGGCAACAATGTTGTCTCCCGAAGGGTTGATGTTACACCCTTGACCTGTAACACCCTTGACCTTTTCAACAAATTTGACCTTTTGTGTCAATAAAAAAACAACATTTCATTTAAACAAAAAATAATAATAATAACAACAACAACAAAGACGAGCTTGGTAATTGTATGACTATCAAATGAAGAGAAACATTAAATAATACTTTTAAAAAAAAGAAAGCTTTAACCAAGTGTAATTGTATCAATTAGTTTGGATTAGTCATGTAATTAAATTTGTAATAGAATTTTACTAACGATTAGAAATATTTTTACCAATTGTTTTTTTTTTTTTTGTTTAAGTTTTGTCAATACACAAGGGTTAGGGTTAGGGTTATCACTTATCTGGACCTGTTGGTAAAATAGGGTTGGAGGGAAAAGAAAGTGAAATCTGGGTACATTTTACCAAAATCCCTTTTTAAATAATTAATACAAATAAGGCGGATGGGGGGGGGGGGGAAGGAACGACCTGACTTCGAACTCGTGGCTCAAGCCTCCTAGAGCCATCTTAACCTCTCTACCAGTGAAGGGCTGATTTAGGAATGTATAGTTACCTATGTTTGTAAAATGTTTTACATGTTTCGGATGTTCCTTCAGAGTTGAAGATAGTTTACTTCCTAGTCCAAACCTCCCGCAGGACGACGGCGGATGGGAGTGGGCAGGGTTTGAACCCTCGACCGTCGATAAATCCGAACGACAGTCCAGCGCGCAAACCGCACGACCAGGCAGCCTACCTATTGTTGGTTCTTAACTTACTTTCAAGCGGCTACACATATAGGGGGAATATTTCAGCATCATACCACTAGGTTTAGTCAAGTACAATTTCTTTCACTTGTTCGATAGTTCATTAACTAATTGGTTACTTTTTAAAAATTGATTCTTGTGTAGTCAGGTAAAACAAATAATTGTGCAAATTTTCAACTTGATCTGAGATTGGGTGTCGGAGAAACCCCTTTTACCAGGCAGACAGAGTGGGTTGATATAAGTTTTTGTAATAAATAGAATGTTTTGGCGGACGGACTTGAATAGCCTTAATATCCGTGTGTGTTTGCGTGTGTGTGAGAGAGGGAAAGGGAGGACTTGAGGTTTTATCTATTTATAGATGAGGGCTGTTCATTCAAGATTTGAGTCGCGCTGAGTTGTGCTTCCTGAGCGCCTAAAGGCAGTACGAAAATCTCCCAGATACTCCACTCACCTGTATGTACACACACACACACAAATTGGATCACAGCTTAATGACCAAGCATGGAGGACGCGATATACTATAGCAATAATAATAATAATAATAGTAATAATGATAATAAAAACAACGAAATTGTGGGAATCTAGGGCTTGGAAATTAAGCGTCTATGGAAGTTATCTAAAACAACAATATACCCAATTGTTATGTCAACCAAGGGAATAATAACACCTGACCTCACAGATACCTTCAAGGCCCCTGGCATTCCTAGGAACATTCTCGTTGCCTGTCAGAGGGCGGTACTGTTGAAGACCTGCCATATCAAAAGAAAATTCCTCGGTGGAAACTGATAAAGGGACTACGATGAATTTTGTTTCACTTTAACGAAACTCGACCCTGGCTTCGGCCAGAGAATGAATACTCGTTTTTTTCAAACATAATAATAATAATAAAGTTTGGTAATGCTGTAGCTATTATTTATACTCACAGGTCACTCTCGATGTAAAAAAAAAACTAACGCGAGAGAGTGAGCGTGTGTGTTAGCGTGTGCGTTAGCGTGTGTGAATGATGAGCGATGGAATACGACGACCTGCCTGTCATACGAATGATAATAAAGACGACGACTTCCCCCCCCCCCCCCCCCGCCCGGCCGTACACATGCGGACCAAACCTCACAGACAAAATACACAAACACAGGCACATATTCACAGACTGACTTGTCTCCAGGCAGAGCATTGGGATTTAGCACCTTTCCATGCCATTAGGTATGTCTTTTTACTTCGACGTTCTCTCTGTCTCTCTCTCTGTGTCTCTCTGTCTCTCTCTCTGTCTCTCTGTCTGTCTCTCTCTCTCTGCCTCTGTCTCTCCGTCTCTGTCTCTCTTTCTCTCTCTCTCTCTGTCTCTCTCTCTGTCTGTGTGTCCCTGTCTCTCTCTGTCTCTCTCTCTGTTTCTCTCTCTGTCTCTCTCTCTGTCTCTCTCTCTGTTTCTCTCTGTCTCTCTCTCTGTTTCTCTCTTTGTCTCTCTGTTTCTCTCTCTGTCTCTCTCTCTCTCTGTCTCTTTATGTCTCTCTCTCAGTTTCTCTCTCTGTCTCTCTCTGCCTCTGTCTCTCTGTCTCTGCCTCTCTGTGTCTGTCTCTGTCTCTCTGTCTCTGTCTCTCTGTCTTTCTGTCTCTCTGTCTCTGTCTCTCTGTCTTTCTGTCTTTCTGTCTCTCTGTCTCTGTCTCTCTGTCTTTCTGTCTCTGTCTCTGTCTCTCTGTCTCTCTGTCTCTGTCTCTCTGTCTTTCTGTCTTTCTGTCTCTCTGTCTCTCTGTCTTTCTGTCTCTGTCTCTGTCTCTCTGTCTCTGTCTCTGTCTCTCTGTCTCTGTCTCTCTGTCTCTGTCTCTCTGTCTCTGTCTCTCCCTCTTTTCTTTTTTATTTTCTCTATCTGCGTGCCTCTCTTTCGTTCAATTCTGCTTTTACTCTTACATCTGCTCTAATGTGTTTCTCTTTCTCCCTTTCTTTTTGTCTCTTTCCTTTTCTCATTATGCATCTCTTTCTTTCTTTCTTTATGTGAGTTACGTTCTTTGTATGTCTTGTTTCTTTCTATCTCTTTCTTTATGTGAGTTACGTTCTTTGTATGTCTTGTTTCTTTCTATCTCTTTCTTTATGTGAGTTACGTTCTTTGTATGTCTTGTTTCTTTCTATCTCTTTCTTTTGTTACTATTTTTTTCACTTTATTTATCTCTTTTTCTCTCTATGTTTTCTCCTTGTCATGATGACTTACTTTTCTCTCTACAAATTTCTTATTTTCTCTCTCTCTTCTCTCTATCTCTTTGTATGAACATGCCTATCTGTCTCTCTCTCTCTCTCTCTCTTTTCTTCAGCCCAAGATGTCATTAAGAGATAGAAAGCTACCGTGGAGTCGAGGTTGCCTCTCTGTCCAGACATGTCGGACCAAGTGCTTGACAAGCTGAAGAGACCCTAGATGGACGAAACAAGTGGTCAATGTGGTCTTTCTACTTCCAGACACTTGGTCAGTCATAGGTTTGGGTTGTCAGGAGAATGTTGACATAGAGCGGTAGTCCCCTGAAGATCAATGAACAAACTATTCATTATAACTTAAACCAAGATCACGGACTTTAACTTATACCCACAATAACCCAACTAAGGTCATTTTTTTAGCGTTATTACGAGGTACACAACTCACGCGGACCAGGCTACTGCCATCTTTGACAAAAAAAGTAGATTAAACAGAAGAACTTGAAAATGGCCAACTAAAAAAAGGCTACAACAGGGAGAGGAAGACAGATAAAATAAAGTGCTTACAAATTTGATTCTACAAAAGTGCTAAAAATGAGAAAAATTAATATCATTTAAATTTAAATAATTAAAAATAACATCAATACTTCCTTCATTCTGTACACCGGATACGCCAAAGTGAAACTTGGTATATAGTATAAATGGATTAGCCACCATGTATAAAAATTGTTCTTTTCTTGTTTCTTAGGTCCAGAACACCTATTATAATTCATTTATTCAGGCAAAACTTTGGTTTTGTCACTGCTGTCTAACATTTTCTGTTTTGCAGTGTATATGCATTTACATGTATGAATTGATTTTGTACCTTTAAATATATGTCTGAATTTTTTTTAGATTTTTCAGATAAAATCATTGTGAATATTGATTGTTGATTGAAATCAGTGACTTCATTGACTTTATGTAAAATATGGCATCTAGAGGTTGCACCTATCCAACAGATGCCTTCTGTTATGTTGGCGGCGAATTCATAAAGAAACGTGCGAAGAAACATTCTTTGACAACATCAGCAACAATGAAGGAAGCATATAAATCCTACTTTGGCATGCCAGTTGGAGATCTAGATAAATCTTGGGCTCCACATGTGAGTTGTGACTGCTGCAAGAAGACTTTAGAAAGTTGGTTCAGGGGGGAGAAGAGAAGCATGAAGTTTGCGATACCAAGAATTTGGCGAGAGCCTACAGATCATCTGAACAACTGCTATTTTTGCATGTAGATCCATCAAAGCGTCGATCTGGCAAAAATGCAGCTGCTGTGCTCTATCCTGATATCCCTTCTTTGATCGCCCCAGTTCCACATTCCCCTGATCTTCCCATTCCCAAACCACCGCAGAATACACTGCCCTTGGAAGACAGCAGTATCGCTAGTGATGCTGAGGATGTCGATGTTTTTCAAGCGGATGATGAAGGAATACCTCACTTTCCTAACCAAGATGACCTCAATGATTTAGTGAGAGATCTTGGTCTCACCAAAGCTAAAGCTGAGATTTTTGACATCCCGACTGAAACAGTGGAACCTGTTAGATGAGAGTGTTCAAGTTACATGTCAGAGAAAACGTCATCAAAGATTTTCAGTCTTTTTCACCCTTTATGATAACCTTTGCTACTGCCATGATGTGAAAGGTCTGTTCGATGCAATAGGGATACCCTGCAACCCACAGGATTGGCGTCTCTTCATCGATAGTTCTTCCCGCAGCCTGAAAGCTGTTCTTCTCCACAATGGCAATCAGGTACCTTCTATTCCAGTGGCTCACTCAGCACAACTTAAGGAGGAGTACAATAGCGTCTGACAGCTTCTGCAGGCTCTAAACTATGAAGAGTATGGTTGGGAGGTAATTGGTGATTTTAAGATGGTGGCATTCTTAATGGGTCTTCAGGGTGGTTTCACCAAGTTTCCATGCTATCTTTGTCATTGGGATAGCAGAGACACCAAGCAACACTACCATCGTCGGGATTGGCCAGAACGGACCAACTTTACCATTGGGAGTAGCAATGTCAAGTGGGAGCCTCTAGTGGATCCTAAGAAAGTTCTAATGCCTCCTTTGCACATCAAGCTGGGGCTCATGAAGCAGTTTGCTACAGCTCTGGGTAAAGAGTCGGCAGCTGTGAAATACCTAGAAGAATTCTTCCCCAAGTTGTCAGAGGCCAAAGTGAAAGCTGGGATCTTTGTGGGACCACAAATAAAGAAAATAATGGAGTCTCAGCAATTTCTTAACAGTCTCACAGACATCCAGAAGGCAGCTTGGGGCAGCTTCATCGCAGTTGTTCAGGGATTCCGTGGAAATCATATAAGGCCGAGAATTATGTGGAGCTGGTGGAGACACTTGTGAGAAACTATCATTCTATGGGATGCAGAATGTCGCTAAAGGTTCACATCCTAGATGCTCATCTGCGTAATTTCAAGGAGAATACGGGAGCATACTCAGAGGAACAAGGAGAAAGGTTCCATCAAGACCTGAAGGAATTTGAACGTCGATACCAAGGACAATATGCCGAGAATATGATGGGGGACTATATCTGGGGCCTAGTCCGTGATAGTGATTTAGTCTATAATCGTCAGTCTAAAAGAACATGCAATTTTTGACTTTTATTCATCTGTATGGACCATGTTTGTGAAGACTTTGTCAAACATCATAAGTGTATTATAAGTCTTACATGTATTTTAAACGTTGTATAATGCTATCCAATACGTGATCTGAACTATCAATGTCCTGACCACAAACCCAAACTTTTGGGAAAACAAATACTATTTTTGATCATTTGGATGTATAAGCTAACAGGAAATCATAGTTATTTCAGAGACACAAAAATTGTGTTGCCTTGTGAATTGATCTTATTTATCTATAATGGAATGCGTGAGGGCAGAGTGGTGAATCCCTTGGTTTCAGTTTTTTGTTTGTTTTGTTTCTGAATATCAAAGAGGGTAGCTTTTAAGTTTTCTGTTTCTGAATATCCAAGGGCGTAGCTTTTAAGTTTTCTGTTTCTGAATATCCAAGGGCGTAGCCTCTAAGTTTTCTTTCTGAATATCCATGGGCGTAGCTTCTAAGGTTTTCTGTTTCTGAATATCCAAGGGCGTAGCTTTTAAGTTTTCTGTTTCTGAATATCCAAGGGCGTAGCCTCTAAGTTTTTTTTCTGAATATCCATGGGCGTAGCTTCTAAGGTTTTCTGTTTCTGAATATCCATGGGCGTAGCTTCTAATGTTTTCTGTTTCTGAATATCCAAGGACGTAGCTTCTAATGTTTTCTGTTTCTGAATATCCAAGGGCGTAGCTTCTAATGTTTTCTGTTTCTGAATATCCAAGGGTGTAGATTGCACGTTCGCAAATTCTGAATATTTATGTCTGTTTATGTTGCTCATAAAATATAATTACGTTTACAGGTGGGTTATGCAATATTGTAACTGAACAATGGGTACCTGTCATTTGTTGGGAAAGGTAGAGTGCGGTTGGTCGTTGCGTTCGTAAACCGTGGGCAACAGGAACAGATAACCTTTACATCATCTGCCCCATTTGAAAGAGTACTTTACTATCTATCTATAATATAAATCTGATAGTAATGCGAATGAATCTCGATATGTCTGTCCTGAATACAAATCAAAACCTTTTGACCTTTCTGGATAAAACTTGCATATATTTTTGGTCATGGCGGAGAGCGTTCAATGTCCCTACCACTACCAGAGTGTCTTTACTATGAAGTATTACGAACTATTACGTTGTATATGGGATAGTTAATTCCTTTTTCAAAGTGTTTTATATTTCATATAGTATAATAAATGGCTACAATGCGTGTATGTCTTCCATTACGATAAGACTTTCTTGATGATTTTCTCTACTTTTTAAACATATGCAAATTATAAGACTGGGGGCGCAGTGGCAGAGTGGTTAAGCGATTGGCTTCCGAACCTGAGGTCCTGGGTTCGAATCTCGGCGAAAGCTGGAATTTTGAATGATGGATTTTTAGGGCGCCACTGAGTCCATCCAACTCTAATGGGTACCTGACTTTGGGTACCTGACTTTAGTTGGGGAAAGTAAAGGCGTTTGGTCGTTGTGCTGGCCACATGACACCCTGCTCGTTAACCGTTGGCCATAGTAACAATTGACCTTATTATCATCTGCCCCATAGATCGCAAGGTCTGAAGGAGAAACTTTACTTTTTTAAACTGTAAGACTGGAATTAACCAATTGTTTAAAAAAAATTGTCTGGACTAGGCACTCCGAATTTAAGTAGTTCTACTTTGAGGGGAAAAAAAAAAGAAATCTATTGCCTCCCTTGGTTACATACTTTCATAATAACTTTTCCTCTTTGAAAAAAAAACAACAAAAAAAAAACTATCTGTCTCCCCGGACTAAGTACAATGCTATAAATTCGGACACTAGTAAAGTGAAGAAATGCTTTAAAAACAGAATATTTATTTTACATTGGAGTTAATGTGATTGTTTAACACGAGAAATTTCATTTTTCTAAATAACGAAAGAACTGTATCAGCTGATTATTTCCACAAGGGATTCAAATAAGAAAGGAAAAAAAAAAAGTTCCATTCATAACGAGAATATATTTTTGTTCATTAAGATACTTTTAAAAAATGGGACATGACGTTTTCCTCCTCTTTGTAGAGCCCTTGCCAACTCTTATTGAGCGAGGAGGGAATCATAGTTATGGAGCTGCCAACTGCAGCACGAAGAGGTTAAAATATAGTCTGCGAGGATTTGTGTGTGTGTGTGTGTTGGCTTCAACATGACATTATTGCATTCTCGTCTGGAACATCTCCCCAGGGAACCACACGGTGATAGAAATCCAGAGGTCCAGTCCCCCCCCCCCCCCTCCTTCCCTTGACTTGTTCTTGGCCCAATCATATTCCGGCCTGATATATTCACACTTTATGGACAACCGCTCGGCGTCTAGTGAAGTACGGGTACCCAAGTTTCCGTTTTTGAATATCCAAAGAAGTAGCTTTTAATTTTTTTTTGTTTTGTTTCTGAATATTCAAGGGCGTAGCTTTCAAGTTTTTTTTTCTGAATATCTAATTGCGTAGCGTCTAAGTTTTCTGTTACCGAATACCCAAGGGCGTAGCTTTCAAGTTTGTTTTTTTTTTGTTTCGGAATATCCAAGGTCGTAGCTTTTAATTTTTCTGTTTCTAAATATCCAAGAGAGTAGCTTTCAAGTTTTTTTTTCTGTATATCCAAGGACATAGCTTTCAATTTTTTTTATTGTTTCTGAATTTCATGGGCGTATCTTGCAAGCTTTTCGTTTCTGAATATTCAAGAGCGTTGCTTTCATTTTTTTTCTGAATATCCAAGGGAGTATCTTCGAACCTTTTTTTTTTGTGTTTATGCTGCTCATACAATTTGTTCATGTTTGCATGTGGGTTATGCAATATCGCAAATGAACAAACTCTTTGAAAAGGAGATCTATTCCGTGCTTCAGTATATTTATATGATGCGTTTTAAT
Organism: Biomphalaria pfeifferi; assembly: GCA_030265305.1. Taxonomy (NCBI): domain Eukaryota; kingdom Metazoa; phylum Mollusca; class Gastropoda; family Planorbidae; genus Biomphalaria; species Biomphalaria pfeifferi. Next base: position 994,029 of record JASAOG010000225.1, read on the forward strand.
TTGAACAGTCAAAAGGTGTTTTTTGTCTAATAGTAATGGGTCCGGACGTTAGGGTAGGCCTTAGGAATAGACAAATTAGGCAGCATCCTAGGGCCTCCGATCGGTGATAGAATTGTTTTAAAGATTTCTTTTAAAAAAATACACAATTATGTTAAAACAATATGGCCGTCATGTTCACATTAGTCGAAATGGAAAAGAAATCAGAGTTGAAGAACAAGGGAATGATGCGAAAATATTTTTTTAGTTGGCAAGTCGCAGTTCACTCCATTCATAAATCATCAGCAGTGGCAGCATTTATTTTCCTGACCTATATAAGTTGGGTTAATCTTGAACAGAGCGTATTTCTGGCTATATCAGCAGCATTTTTTTTTAATTACCCGAACAAAATAAAAAAAATGTTAAACAAAATCGAATCTATGAGAATTTCCGTTGATAAAACATACATCCGGTCTAATTAACATTCAGCTGATGTAATATGCAAGTGATTTATTTTTCTTAAACTAGCTATATAGACTGTTGTTGATTATTCAAACAGATTTAGTTTATTATTCAGGGCTTCCTATTTGTTTTCGTTTATTAGTCAATACGTCTGTAGTGTCTCTCATTACAAAGGCTGTTCATTAAACTTTGCGTTATTTAGTAGCGGTTTTTTTTTAGTTCGTTGGTTAAATACCTCAATGGTAGGTGAATTGTTGATTAGCTCAATCTTTAGTTAAGTCATTCGTTTTTTAAGTCATTTGTTAGTTAAGTCATTGATTAGTAAGTCATAAGTTAATTAATAATAATAATAATAATAAAAATAATAATAATCTTTATTGTCCGTATGGAAGTTTGTCTTACAATTTGTGCATTACACCAAACAAAAAACATTACAACTATAAGAAACCAAAGTGTACATTCACACCACACTCACTCATAATTTACATGTGTCAAGGTTTATATCAGATTGTTCTTATTTAATGATTTGATTGGTCAGTCAAGCCATGGGTTGGTTAAGTCATTGGTTAGTTGAGTCATTGGTTGGTTAAGTCATTGGTTAGTTTAGTCATTGGCTAGTTTAGTAATATGTTTTTTAAGTCATTCGTTAGTTAAGTCATTCGTTAGTTAAGTCATTCGTTAGTTAAGTCATTTGTTAGTAAAGTTATTCGTTAATTAAGTCATCTGTTAGTTAAGATATTCGTTAGTTAAGTCATTTGTTAGTAAAGTTATTCGTTAGTTAAGTCATCTGTTAGTTAAGTTATTCGCTAAGTAAAACATTGGTTAGTTAAGTCATACGTTAACAAGCGGGTTCGTTTTTCAAGTTTCAACCTGGCACGTTTTCCTTCCTTTTTTTAATTCTAATTTTTTTTTTGTTGTCTTTTTTAGCTTTACTGTTGTGTCAGCCTGAGTTCTATATTAGTTGTATGTTACTATAATATACAGAACATTCATAGGCCTGGACACTGAACCGCAACGTCAAAACCTGTAGGTAGTTTAGACCAATAGCTCGTCGCCACATCACAGGTCTGTGCGATGTGGCAACGAGCTATAAGTCCCCACTGACCACAGGATGCGACAATACAGGTAAGTGTCCAGGCCTTCAATAAGGAATGGTCTCGGTATGGCGCGTAAGTTAACATAAAATTCAAGTTAAATATACAGGGAAGCAAAGAGTTAAAGTTAGCCTTCCATAATCGAGAGACCTTATCGCTGATATTTCGTGGCACACTAACAACAAAAAAAAAACAAGGTTACAAAGACAGTTTGTGTAGAAACACAAACTCAAAATCGGCCCCCAATGTGGCCCACACAGGCAGGTAAAAAGACAGGTTTCAATATTTTCAGAAAGAACATCAGAATGAAATTCTATCAAGACAAATGACAGAGAAGAATGGAGAAAGAAGGTTGACAGATCTTGAGTGGTGCCTCAATGGTCCAGTAGACCAAAGAATAGATGGAAATGAATGTGAAGTTAGATGTGAACCTGGCCTAACTGATGTCTTATAATGAATATTTAACTGATCTAATTGTTTTGTAAAGGGACAATGTCTTATTCAAAGCCACAAGAAAAAAACATTTCCGTAAAAAAAAAATTCCTTCAGGAGTTCTATGGATGTTATGCACTCTGCTGTTCGTGCGATACTATGAAAAATTACTTATTAATTGTTGTTTTAAATTATGTTCAACTTATATGCATACTAAATAAATATTTCTCTTTAAAAAAAGTAAACTTTTTTTTGTGTGTAAATTTAGTAGTTAGTATAACAGAACTTTATAATTTAGCAATACAAATGAAAAAAAAAAACAACAACAATCTAAAACCGTTTGCATAAATGTGCTATACATATAGTAGATATATGTCTCCCCTACTAAAGAGCCTCCAGTGTTTGTTGTCCTTTATATTGAATAGTTGTAAAAGTGTTGTATTTTTATGGGAAAAAAAACCTGTTTGTATATGTGATTTTAAAAATTTGTTTTTTCGCTTTCAGAAAATAAAAAAGTAGCCGTTGCTTCAGAACTTTGAATGGATTTTTACTATCTTTTCTAGTTTACGAGATCTAAAAGGGACGGACGGACGGACAGACATTCCACACAAAACTTATAGCGTCTTTTCCCCTTTCCGGGGTCGCTAAAAATCAGTGCGGATACATTCCGGATTACTGACGTCCGGATAAAGGAGAACTTTTTTCCCAAGTACAATATGATCTTGGAAGAGAATTTGTGGTTAACAGTCTCTTTTCGAGAGAGAGAGAGAGAGAGAGAGAGAGAGAGAGAGAGAGAGAGAGAGAGAGAGTATTAAACACATGTATAAGTATAATGCTTTTTTTTGTGGCTTCTATCACACATCTACAATGCATGATAGCTAATATTAAATCATGGACACAGGATGTGTTATTAAGTACACAATTTCTTTTCTACATATAACAAATGCGGCTTTCTGTTGTATACACAAAATAAAAAATGGGAGATAAAGTAACCATAACTCTGGACAATAAAATTTTGAATATTCATAAGATGCCCATAGGCCTAATCACATATATGAGGTTATCTCCCCTTGCCAAAGCGACCAAGCATTCCTATTCGTCTTGTGTGGTTAAGGCCCCACTCTCAAGCCACTGAGGAATTTTTTTTTAGTCTCCCACCCATCAACACACACACACGAATAGCCACTCACACACATGCCCATAGTTGTTTTTTTTAAAAATATTGTGTTTCCTTCCATTGCATCCATAGCGTCTAGAGCAGACTCTTTTTTATCTCAGTGATTCTCAACATATTGTTAAGACCTGGGGGTTGAACTAAAAGAGTATGACTTGCTGATTCTCAGATCGCTGGTATTTCTTCGATTGCAGAAGCACAATCCAACTATGATCAATCAATATCCCCGATAAAAAGAAATAATGTCACAATCTCCAAATCAAATTTACACAACCCGATTCACTAACACAATAGAAAACAATCCTCAATCCTCAATCAAGAAATCTAAACTCATAGCACTCTCACTCAAATGTTTTTTTTTTGTTTGGACTGTAGCAGATGTCATTGCTACAAACTGTGATTTCCGCAAAAAAATTGACGGATAGACAGACAGACAGAGACAGACAGATAGATAGATACATACATACATACATACATACATATACAAACCCCTTCGGAGTTTAGTGACTAATCTTTTGCTTTAATTTTGTTCATTTTAGGTGATACTTTAATACTACACCATCACTTGCCCTAGTACAGCCAAGGGGGTTTTGAGTTTGAAACCCTATACCAGGGGGTTTTGAGTTTGAAAACCCCTACCAGGGGGTTTTGAGTTTGAAAACCCCTATCAGGGGGTTTTAAGTTTAAAACTCCCTACCAGGGGGTTTTGAGGCATTGACAAACCCACCTACCAAGGGGTTTTGAGTTTAAAACCCCATATCAGGTTAAAATTTCCCTTCAGAGGGGTTTGATGTAAAAAAATAACTCTTCAATATAAAAAAAAAGCAAATTACACACTAAAATTCTTTGAGAGTAGCCAAGCCAATGGGGGTTTTGAGCTTCAAACCCTCTCCTCCAGATGGCTTTTTTTTTAAAGTTTAAAACCCCTCAAGATAGTTTTGAATTTAAAATCCCCCTACAGAGCGTTTTAAGGTTGAAAGCCTCTCTTTTCAATATTATTTCTAAAGCAAACTACAGTCACCAAATTCTATGACCGTGGCTAAATGTGGTTTTGAATATAAAAAAAAAACAAAACCCAACAGATGATTTTGACGATAAAACTTCCCTTTTCGATATAACATCTAAAGCAAAATAGTCACCTAATTCCAAGATCGTAGTCAAGAGAAGTTACACATGTCTACCAGTGGCTGGGCTCCTTAAATAAAGTGCAATGAATAGTCATCTGCCGAAATTGAAAAGCACTAAATGTGGCTCTGCAACGATGGCAAAGACGGATTTTAGGAGTCATTTAGAGAGATCGGGTCTAAATTATGGAAATCCTATGCCGACAAAATGAATTACGCCAAATAAGAGTTGCGATGACATCTTAGTACTACTTGGCGCCACACTTTTATGGAGGTCCTTAGAACAGGTGGGAAGAGGCTTCAGACATTACCAGTGACAGATTTTTTTGGAAACAGCTTGACAGCAAATGAGCCGAACGGCGCGGGAGGGTCTAAGTCAGTAAGAATAACACATTAGGTTTTTGAAATAACACTATTTAATATCAATATAATGCACTGTAGGTACCTCAGAATATGCATTTAGTTAGCTTTCAATACCAGAAATAGTGCTTGGCGGCGGGGCTCTCAGCGCTCCCACACACCCCTTCTGGCAAGGGCGAGGAGTCTACAATTTTTTTCATTAACTCCAGGAAGAACCTATTCAAGGGCACAGGAAACGTCTTCCAAAAGAATGAAGGGTCAGAATGAAATAGAGATTAAGATCGAGTAAAGAGAGAGAGAGAGAGAGAGAGAGAAAGACTGCTCTTTTCAGATCTTAGCAAGGGGAAAAAACTCATTTATTTATATTGCTTTAACTGAATATGCAGGATTAATTCCCTTACATTAATAACTCTACAAAGTCATGAGAAAAGCGTGAGAGAGAAACGAGAGAAAGAGAGAGAGCGAGAGAGAGAGAGAGCTGTACGGAGCGTTTTTCGGAGCATTGTACGTAGTGCAATAATATTTATATAAGTACCATTTACTATTTTTACATATGTGCCCTTTACTTTATCTATTTATGTATTATGTGATATATTTTCTATGTATCCTTTAATATATTTATATATGTATCATTTATAATACTATATATTGTATTATTTGAATGTTAATATATGTCTGATTTAGTATACTATACATGTATCCTTTAGTATACTAAACAATCTTATAATAAATTAAAGTTGACATGTAGAGTGCACTAATTTCAATAGCGTACGGTTTCTAAAGACAGAAACATATTGTAACATATTGTACTATGTAAGCATGGTATTTACTATAACGATACCTCTTGATTTATTAAAATTACATTACAAAATAAAGTTACATATTTGACCACCAGGGAGAGTCTAATGTCGCAGCTTATTTTCAATTACAATTTTCTAATTAAAATAGTATCGTCTTTTTATTAATATCTGTTTATTACTTTCATATAACAACCGCGTTGGAGGTTCTCTAAAATTTAACAATACCTCATTCTCTTGCCTCTTTTGTTGAGGAGAAATTATTCACAAATTAGTTACGGGCATATCTCCAACAAAAAAAAAAAAAAAAAAAAATATATATATATATATAAAATTGATTTTAAGGGAGTGAAATCTCTGCGGTCGGCCGGACAGCGTCACGGGCCAAATAGGACCCGCGGGTTGTAGGTTGGGCGTCCTATCAATGGAGACGTTACATATGGTTATTGCTTGGTCGTTGGTTTGTAGTCTCTCCCCCCCCCCCCCAGTTGAATCTGTACAAGCAAAAAAAAAAAAAAAAAAAAGTAAAATTCCCCTTTCAGACCATGCGATCTACTGGACAGATGATGTAAAGATCACCTGTTTCTGTGGCCCACGGTTAACGAGAGTGCCATGTAGCCAGCACAACGACAAACCGCCTATTACTTTTCCAAACTAATATCGGATAGCCATTAGAATTGGGTGGACTCAGAGGCAGACACACCAAGGATCCCAAGTTGAAAAATCCTAGTCTTCATCAGCATTCGAACCAGGGACCTCCCGGTTCGGTAGCCTAGCGTAGTGTCACTCAGCTACTCGTAGGCAATGTTTTATTAACCTGCTTTATATACGATTAGGTTGAGGGGTGGTCTGAGATTAAAGCGGGAGTCTCCAAGGCGCCCAGTCCATTGTTGGTCCCCTATCTCAAATCTGCAGATGTCTCTGAGAAGACAGGGGGAGGGCTAAATAGTTTTGCTCGAACTTAATAGCTCTCCTTCCCTTCCATCAAATTAAGAGTAGGATCCGCCCATGAGACTACTATTTGATTTGATTTATTTGGGAATGTGGCGGAGCGGGAGGGTGGTAGGAAAAGCTGGGACTGCTTTCACCGAGAGCTATTTATAATGTATGAGGCTGTCAGAAAAGCGTGGTGCAGCTAGCGCTCTTAGAACTGACTCGTTTATTGTGTAACTCTCTCTGCAATGGCTGTTATAGATGACATCGCCCAGTAGAACCCTTCCTTTCCGCCTCTCTCTCACATACACACTTTGGTTTTCTCAATCCTTGTGGGACTTATGTGCTCTTGTTAACCAAGGCTCATCCATTCTACAGGCATTTTGGATTAACTGAAAGTATTGAATGTTATGTTGAGACATGTTATTGTCATGTGTAAATTAACGTACATTTACTTTGTCAAAAAAAAAAAACAACTCTTTTTTCAGTTAAAGAGATTACATTGCCAACAACACATAAGACAAAAACGAATTTCCCGGTTTACACAACAATTAAGGTTAACATTATTCCGAAACTGTTCAAACTCAACAATCACTGGGTTATAATCACTAAGTTATCTATTGTCCTCTGCTCGTAAGGATACTTTTCTAACTATCGTGTTTTTTTTGTTAACTTTGCATATTGATGGAATAATTAATTTACAATTAATAATTTCGTTATAAAAGTGGTGTCAATGGAACAAGTTTTAGAAGTTATTTCCCTTAAGTAGATCAGAGTCCATAGCAGTAACGCCTAACTAACTGTCCCTGTGTTGATTATAACTTGTCCAAAATGACTGGTACTATAAATAACAAAAACTGCCTATTATATAATGCAAAATGCATACTACGTGACCCACACGTTTTAATTGTTTCTATCTGTATAAAGAATTTGTAAAAGCAGACATGACCACACGAAAATGGCGGAACTCTGATAGGAGAGAAAAGGATAGCTACTGGCACCTAAACCAGCAAGCTTCAGACAGGAGCTCATCGGCCTTGGCTGGCTAACCCTGAATCCTATCCTCTGCTGCCTTGCGGCTATACCCAAACATGGACAAGGCTCCGGAAGTCAACTCTCAGGTAAAATTAGGAGCTAGTGAGCCTTAGCAGCTTGCTGAACAGAGAGCTACACGCTAGCCGAACCCGAGACGCCGCTGATTCCAAGCTGTATTGGCACCTGGCATTCCTTTGCACAAATGAGGTGTGTGAATTTAGAGCAGGGGTTCTCAACGTTTGGGTCGCGACCCCTAGGGGGGGGGGGGGGTGTGTCGATTGACGATTTGCTAGGGGTCGCCTTAGACCATCGAAAATATGGATTGTATTTTGTCTATTCTTCTATTGCTGTGTGTGTGGGGGGGGGGGGGCGCGGGTGTGTGGGGGATTGTAAAAGGGGGTCGCCAAGCTTAAAAGGTTGAGAACCGCTGATTTAGAGGGTGACGATAGGTTCGCTGCGTGAGCGACAATGTTCCGACAATAGATTATACCAAAGTCAGACACCTTGGCATTGAAGTGAGCATGACTGCCGGGTGTGGGGATTGTTAAACGTTTTTTGATTTTAAATCTGAAAAGAGGACGTTGAATTCATTTGTTTTATCATCATTATCGTCATCATCATCTTCATCATTACTATTTTCACCAGTCCTTTAACTCTTTCTCTCCTAATTGACGATACCATCGTTGATTTTAACCTCAATAAATTAAATTTATGTTTGATTTCATAAACTTTACTTTGTGTTGTATAAAAAGAGCATGCAATCCCCTTTAATTCTATTCAAATAAAAACAATTTCTGATAACAAACAAAAAAGTTATTCAAGCTAATTCATAACAGGGTAGAAAAATACTAATGAGCAAAATGAAGAATTTCGTTGATACGTGGAAAATAATTTCGGAGAGAAAGAGTTAACTTGCCGTAGGGGTGCTGTGACGCTTCGCAATTGAAGAAATTGTTAACAATGTTTAGGTTAAGTAGCAATAATCTTTTTGAAAGGAATATAACAAGCCCTAGAAAATAAAACACAAGTTATCTCGCTTCTGACACCAATGACACAGGTCAACAGTTATAGTAGAGTATAGCTATTTGGAAGGCTAACATGCGGACAGTACTAAACAAAAATAAATGAATAAAATTAGTTAATTTCCAGCATGTAAAGATTTAGCTTTTGTTTTAATTTTTTTTACACTTTCCTTGCTGAACTGGGGCGTAGCTAAGAATTTTCCCTTTTAATTGAAAGGGGAGGGGGGGCTTGACCTCTTTGGAAGCCCCTGCGTTTTGTGTAATATTTAATTTTTAATGTAAAAAAAAACACTCATTTGGGGATCAACTCAAGTGGGGGTTCGGAGGGATTTTCAAATTCTTCCCCCACCCTAGCTACGCCACTGTTGCTAAAGTATAAAAATGTGCCACCTTTTTTGGAGGGGGGTAGTTACTCGAAACTTAGAGAACCACTAGCTGATGTCATAGGCCTAGAAATGCGAAAACTAAAAAAGTGTAAACTGGAAGTCGTGGCATGTTCAGAACGAGTCAATGTCCGCACTGAACCAGATAATGAAAGTCAACCAGATGTTTTGTTAAAGGTCAATGCTCGCTTAATATAAACAAATTAGTTTTATTCAGAAATTAAATCCATTCTTCGAGAAATCTTACGCCACGCAGTGGACGTATTACAGATCAACAGTCAGTGGCAGATCTGGTTAACATGACTTTGGCGTCTTGTGTTCAACCACTTTAACTGAAACATCAACCTTGATTTTACAAAGCTTATATCAACTCAATCTGTCTGTCTGGTAAAAAGTCTGTACACGTCATTTTCCCACACCCAATCTCGGATTAAGCTGAAATTTTGCACCATTTACCTTATAAAAAAGAATCTTTTTTTTTTTTTAAAGTTTATTAACTATTAGTAAAAAAAAATTATTTGTTTGATATCTAAAAAAGGGAAAGAAATTGTACTAGACTGATAAAGGTTGTATACGTTGAATTAGTCCCCTTTATACTTCGTATTTTAATAAGCGTTTCCCTGACGCAGTGGTTAGCGTATAGACTTTAGAAAGTGAGGAGGCTTTAGCCTTCAAGTTCGAATTAAGGACGTTCAGATTTTGTTCATTTAAAAGTCATTTTAAAAGTTATCCCTCAGATACCCCCTTCTTTCTCCCCACCCCCCGTTCCAACTGGTCCAACACGTGATAGGATCATAGCGAATTGAGAAAGCTGAACGCAAGAAATTGCGATAAACGAAAAAAAAAAATGTAAATATTTGTAATCGCACAGATTTTTGTTACTGATTGTCTAGATCTATTACAAATTTAATTACATGACTGATCCAAACAGATTGATACAACTACACTTAATATAAGCTTTTTTAAAACTAATTTATGTATTGATTGATTTGGAGTAAAGTTTAATTTCCATCAAGTTTGTTGAACGCAAGGATTTCAGTCTCTTACTTTGATTCTTGTTTTGTTATGAATGCCCCTCCCTAACCCACCTTAGGCAAACCCTACTACCACTCCAGCCCAACATAACCAACAGCCTGTACGGCAGTGCTGAACAACTGACGAAAACAGCACACTATTATTCATTGGCGCAGTCTGCAAAAGAGCTGACAACTCAGCAGCAAAAAAGCTGGTTAGAAGAAGTTTTGTTAGGACCATTGAATAATTGTGGAAAGTCTTAACAGTATTTGAGAAAGGGAAATGGAAGAAATGACGTGTTGGAACTTTTGTACCAAACAGAAACAGTGAATTGATAAAATCTTTGTAAAATAATAGAGTTTAAGCTATTCGAATATTAAACTGTAGTTAAATTGACCCCCAGCTTCAGCATACAAAAATAAACATGTGTAGAATATTCTCCTTTTAACAACTATCATTTAATACACATAATATAATTAATCTTTTGTCATGTAAAGATAATTTGTTGAAAATATAACATTATAAGGTGGTTATATCCGACAGACAATGTTCAGAGCATTACGTGTAAGAACGCAAGTATATATAGTTTTAAATAAAATTAATAAATACATTGATTGAGTTATATTTTTGAAGTCATCAAAGAGTCTCCATAAGTTGACCACATGATGACCACATAGTAACCACATAATAACCAGCAGCTTATGACCACATAATGACATACGATATCCACATAATAACCAAATGAAAACAACATAATGACCAAATGATGACGACCTGATGTCTACATATTGGCCAAATTATGAAAACATGATGACCATATAGTATTAATATCATGATCAAACTATGACCACATGTTGACAAGATTAAAAGAAGATAAAGACCTAATTATGCACATATAATGACCACATGATAACCATATAATAACCAACAAATCATGACCACATGATGACCACTAAATAACCACAGAATGACCCCTTGATAACCACATAATGACTAACAAATTATGACCACATGATGACTACATGCTAATGTTCAGTGGACTAACAGAGCTTGACGAAAAACACTCACACAACGGTTTGAGGCCCGCCAAGCATCTATTTGATGTTCTATAAATGTAAATTTCACAAAGAGAGCGATATATTAAAAACGTCATACCTTCTGATGACCATAGAATGACCACATGATGACCACAGAATGACAAGATGATGATATCAGAATGGCCACATGATGACCTCAGAATGACTACATGATGACCAGGTTATAAACATAGAATAACCACATGATGACCTCAGAATGACCACATGATTATCCCAACATAAAAATTAAACAATGAGGGCGTGACGATATGAATGAAACAATAAACGCTGGGATGACCATAAATGACCAAAAGATGACCACAGCGAAAATGAAATATTAAAAGATGACCACAAGACAAGCACACAACAAAAATTGTACTCACCTATTGTATATAACATCCCATCCAAAGAGAACGTGGCGCTCTTGCATTTCTTGATGTGCCGGTTAGGGGGATGTTTGGCGAGCCGCCCCTGAGAGCTGGACCGGTCAAGGTTACGCTGCTGCTGCCTTTCCAACTGTTCGCAGATCTGTTGATGTCTCTGGCGGCGAAACTCTCGGATGGACTCGCTGATTTCTTCGTTTTCGTCGTCACTGTAGTTATCCTGTCCCTGCTTCTCCATGTTCCCCTCCGAGTAGACGCCTCTGTGGGCGTTGTCTTCGCTGTCTCCCGATTTCTCGTTCTCGTCTTCGCTTTCGTTGTCGGCGTGACGCCCGGCGTCATTTCCATCCGAGCTTTCGTAACGTTTTTCGTCACTTCCGCTTGCGCTCTCGTCACACCGTTTCCCGCCAGAGTTATCCTCGCTGTCGTCAGATTTCCCGTTCTCTTCCAGTTCGTTAGAACTTCTCGGTTCCTTTACGGCACTGAACGAGTTAGCGCTTTTCCCGACTTTCTCTTTAGCGTGTCTTCTACTTGGACGCTCACTGTTGCTCTTCCCCTTTTCTGTCGTCATTTCAGACTGATCCATCCCTTAGAGACTACAGTCCACGAGATTTTGCAGAAGAAGAGACCAATCACATTTCAGAGCGAGAAGCGCACTTTGTTATTACCCTCTGCGCCAACATAACACAAGCGCTGTCAGTACCTCAATTTTGTTAAGACATGACTGCACAGTTCATTATTATTAGGGCGCCGCGTCAACATAACTAAAGTTTCACAGAAGGGACTCACACACACATATCGCTAATTAATCATTCCCATCGGATCGAATACTGCCGGGGCAAGGCTTGATGCAATCTTCTTAGTTGTGTGACGTCATACAGGGGAAACAATAATTAACACTTTCTGTCTTACTTAGGGAAAAAAAAAGAAAAGCGAGACTTTGAGAAGATAAATAATACAGACTGAGAAAGTTTATAATTATTGCATTTTCTTTTAGTGTCAGACATGTTCGTTGCTAAGCAGCTGACTTGTGGAGCTACGACAATTTCGTGCAAATAGAGCAGAAGCCCTGGACATATCCCAAACAGGGGACGGGCTCCTAAACTAAAATGAAACTTTAAAAATAAATATGTTTTATTGATAACAAAAAAACAGTCAAAGATATTAAAACATTCAATTATTGTAATTATTCCTCATCCAATCATCCCTTTTGGGAAATTTATTTTCAATAAAGCCTTTGCATAAACAGGGCCGGCTTTACAAAATGGGGACCCAATTATATGGATGTTTTTTAGGCCCATCTTTTTTTTTAAATAACAACTATTACTATTAATTACATCATTACATCATCATTTCATTTATTATACAAAATGCATAGGAAGCAATAAATGCAACAGGCGCCTGTGGGTTAATTAAAGTTACGTCAGTCGTACGATACTCTAAATATGTTAACCCTTTAAGTCCTACACCTTTAAAGTCTGTGACAAGAGCCATGATTGATAATTACATGCTAACTTTAATTTCCAGGGTCCCTGCCAGGCGCGGCCATTTGAAGCAATAGGTAAAAATCGGCCTTAGGCCGTCCCTGCACATAAGTGTAGGATCCTCAACAAGAATCCTGCCCAGAGCCCCACTACTTTAAATGAAACGTATTTGAAATATTTCGAAAAAAAAATTGTTTTAGATACTCTCAAAAACAACGTACAAATTTGTTTGACGTGTAATTTTGAATAAACGATCGTGATTACACACTGTGTTCAAAGAGACAAAGATTAGTTCTTTAATTTCCTTTTTGTTTTCTCCCTTTGTTCCTGTCGTTAGGCCGAGCTTTCCCTTTCGACGAGAATATCTAAGCTTCAATAATATTTCATCTGTTACTGTCATTTTCTGGGGATCAGGAGACACGCCATGGATTTATTGAACACACCGAAACGAAGAGGAGTTGTATTCATGTAAAACTTAACAAGAAAGAGCAGCGGCGCTTCTCATCGATTATTAAAGGGAGGGCGCAGGTTTTTTGAGAATCAATTTTGATACCCCAGTGGAAGAAAAATGTCTTGGGAAACTTAAAATCATAAAAACTTTCAATGCATAGACATGAAAATTGAAATCCCCTCAAACTTTATATAATGAAAAAGGAACAAAACTAATTTCAATTCCAAATTACATTAAGGTAGAGAGTGTGAATAAGCACACAACAAAAGCTAAATGACAATCAGGACAACAACATGACAACAACATGACAACAACAACAACAGCTTAGTTCTACCATTAATGTTCTCATTCCTCCCTTCTCGTATTATCAGGCCTGTTGGGAAATAATACCCCCAAAAATTCGTCGACCATTGCCCCTAAACACATTTTGTTTGGCTCCATAAGTATTCTACGCAGATTCCATAACAAACTATTTTTTTTTTTAGGCAGCTACCTCCCCTTACGACCAGATAAGTGGGGTTGTGTGTATGTGAGTGTGTGTGTGGTTGTGGGGGGGGGGCGTGTGTAGTGGAAGTAGAGAGTAAGGCGATTATACTGCAAGGGCATTATAGAAACTATTTATACATTTTCTGCAAGTCGGTTACTTCCCCCCTCTTGATCTGTGAGATTCATCATTGACTGAAAGTTTAAGCGAACAACAGAGAATAGAAGAGACAATATAAGGTCGTTACGAGGACAAAAAAAGAATAATATAATAACAATATAAGGAGAATATAAGGACACTATCTATAAGGGCATTATAACGACAGTAAATGAGACAATATTAGGGCTAAATAAGAGACAATTTAAGGGCTATATAAGAGACAATATTAGGGCTAAAAAGAGACTACATAAAAGCGATTTAAGAGACAATATAAGGGCAATTTAAGAGACTACATAAGATCAATATAAGTGACTACATAAGGGCGATATTAGGACCATATAGGACACAATATAAGGGCAATTTAAAAATTCGTGATTAAGATTATATGTTAAATATTGTTGTATTATTGTCATTGTCGTTATCACATCAACACACTTTGTTGTACCATTGAATCTTTGATATGTTCGCAGTAGTGGGTCAAGGTCACCGGATATGCGTCAGAGAGGGTGAAAGTGTAGTTTCGCATACAAATGGGGAATTTTCCACACTAAAAATTAATCCAAGTAACATGTCCTTTGTTTACACTTTGATTTTTTAAAGATACCACTCATTTAAAGCGAACAGTGGAAGTAAGGGAGAAAAACAAAGAAGGGACGCGATAGGAAAAAATATGGTGGCGACGTAATGGAAAGTATGAAAAAAGGGTCTCTACATAACAAGTTTAGCAAAAATTGCGAGACATTTGGATATAAATAGACGAAAAAAAACAACTAATTAATTGGACGCCCTATTGAAAGGTCACTGCTGCCCACGAAGTATATACAAATTTATGTGTGCTATTAACAAAATTTGGTTCTAAAGAGTTGAAACGTGCCCCAAAATAATTGTTTCTTAAAGCACGTTAGGAAGTAAAAAGTAAAGTCCACTTTTCAGCCCTTGGGGTCTATAGGGCAGATGATGTGAAGGTCATCTGTTTCTTTGGCCTAGTGTTAACAAGGGTGTCATGTGGCCAGCACAACCACCAACCACTTTTACTTTTCAACCATCAATGTCAGGTACCCATTAGAGCTCGGTGAGCTCAGAGACGCTTTAAAGATCCCGAAAGTAAAAATCCCAGTTTACACCAGGATTCAAACCCTAGACCTGGTTCGGAACCCAAGCCTTCCGTTGGCTGCACGCTGTCTAATTTCCCCTACAGGTCCGGATAGCTTTATGGTCAATGGTATGGTTGAACCATAAGACAGAGCAGGGAGTCAACAGTTTTCTGTCCACGTCTGACTATCGGGAGAAATCCTTTCCGATGGTCAATCGGAATAATCGGCACCCGATTCTCTACTGGACTTCATTGAAGTTGGTTGAGAATAAAAGTAAAGGAAAAAGGAGAACACGAGTGGAGATAAAAAAATAAATGCATGACACCAAGAAATGGCAAGGTCTATCCGCAGTTAGAATGTGGAAGACAAAAAGAGAAGATGGACCGTACCGAGACGAATGACATCAAGTTATAAAGCACTGTTTCGTCAACAAACGATATTACTATGCTTAGTAAATATAAAAATAACTCTTAGTTTTAAAGAAATATTTTTATGGAGATTTTCATTGGTTCATTTATTTATTTATATTTTTGTACATTTATTTATTTATATTTTTTTACATTTATTTATTTATATTTTTTTACATTTATTTATTTATATTTTTTTACATTTATTTATTTATATTTTTTTACATTTATTTATTTATATTTTTTTACATTTATTTATTTATATTTTTTTACATTTATTTATTTATATTTTTTTACATTTATTTATTTATATTTTTTTACATTTATTTATTTATATTTTTTTTACATTTATTTATTTATATTTTTTTACATTTATTTATTTATATTTTTTTACATTTATTTATTCACTTTTGTAAAACCTTTTTTGTTTTTTCGTTTCATCTTTCTTGCGTTTTTCTTTAGGTTCGATACGTCATTGATGCACCACATTTCCCCTTATGGCATTCTCTTTTTTTTTTTTTTTTTTTTTTTTTCTGAATTAATTATTAAACGAGATGGCTTCTGAAATGTTAACCGGGTTTTAATAATGAACATTCAGACAAAGAGAAGATAGCTGTGACGAACTTAATTCTGAAAATCCTCAATGGATTTCTCGTATCCTCTCCATGTGCACAACGTAAACATCTTGAATGAAACTTGAAAACAGAAGATTGTTTTTAAGAAATTAACACAAAAAAACACAAAAAAAACAACTCTATCCATGGAAAACTATGTTTACATCTGCCTGACCAGGTAGAGAGATCAGAAGATATTTATAGTGCAAGTAGTGCATTTTTTTAATGAACCAGTTTAAATAATAGAATGTGTCTTTAATGCGTTTATTTAGTGAAAGTCTGATACCAAGACATACCAAGGCTTCAGTCAAGTACTATTTCTTTCCCTTGTTTGAGATACCAAAAAAAAATAAAATAATTAATTTATTACAAATAGTTAAGTAACTAATTGAATACTTTTTTTTTTTATTGATTCTTGTGTTGTCAGGTAAAACAAAAAATTGTGCGAAATTTCAACTCGGCCAGAGATTGGGTGTCGGAGAAATAACGTGTACAAATTTTTGGCCAGATAAACTGACAGACAGACTGAGTTGATTTAAGCTTTGTAAAAAATGCTAGTTATTTATAGTTTTTACGTTAGCGCTAGAGATAATTTCCTAGTGATTCTTTATAGCATTTGACAATAACCATACAAGTTCTACAGAAACTTCGACATACTGTCATAGTGTTGCGTCATATAAGGCATTAGGCAATACCACATGTTTTCATGACAACTGCTTTGTCTGTTCTCTAACACATTCCTGGTTCACAGTTTAAGAGTTTCATGCTTGTGACGTTCTGGCCCTGGTGCACATAGCTTCGTGACGTAATAAACACCAAAAAAAGGAGTACGAGCCTCTCCCTCGGGTGAGCAAAACTTAATGAATTTCTGGAATCGATACGATCGATACTTGAAGGTTTGAGCATCACCGTAATCGAAATCAAACGAATGGATACATGCATATCGCCGGAATGAGATTTGGTATCGGAAAAGGGGGGGGGGGGGGAGAAATGCAGATTGCGAAAGAAGATTTAATCTTTGAGTAATGAAGAAATCGATTACGATCTGGTAATCGGAAAGCTTGTTAGGGTATTGGCAGCGGTGGACTGTATTAGGGATGTCAATTAATTTTGTTTTCGTCACTGCCTTATGACCGGAACTCTACCCTCCGGCTCTTATTGGCCATGTAGTCGTGAGACTAATTGGGTCAGAGATAGAACGGGTAGGTTGTCAACACAGGCGTAAAAAAAGGGAGATTATCATTAAGAAGCTTCAGACGTTGGATATCTGTGACTATAGCAAGGACTTTATTTTTCGGCGATAGGGCAAGGTTCGAAACAGAAAGAGGGAGAAAGAGAAAGAGAAAATGGGAGAAAAGGAAAGAGAAACTGGGAGAAAAGGAAAGAGAAAATGGGAGAAAAGGAAAGAGAAAATGGGAGAAAAGGAAAGAGAAAATGGGAGAAAAGGAAAGAGAAAATGGGAGAAAGAGAAAGAGAAAATGGGAGAAAGAGAAAGAGAAAATGGGAGAAAAGGAAAGAGAGAATGGGAGAAAAGGAAAGAGAAAATGGGAGAAAAGGAAAGAGAAAATGGGAGAAAAGGAAAGAGAAAATGGGAGAAAAGGAAAGAGAAAATTGGAGAAAAGGAAACATGAAAGCAAAAGAGAATTGAGAATGAAATTGCGTGAAAGAAACAAAAAAAAAGTGTATGAGTATGTGAGAGAGAGAGAGAGAGAGAGGAGAAAGTTAAAGATAGAAAAAGGGAGAGAGAAAAAGAAGGAGAGAGAGAGAGGGAAAGAGAGGAAGCTAGAGAGAGACTGCATAAAGAAGCAGAGAGTGAGAGATTCTATACTTATGAATATAAAGATGTATACTCTCCACATTCTCACGTCATTACTGGGACACATAACGTCTGCTAAACATACCAGTGAATTGCTAATGGGGATAATCACACTAGTTCTTGATTTTTTTTAAACCTACTTCTAATCAATAATTATCTCCCTTCTCTGTTTTTCTCAGACTGAACTGTATAGATCTATATATCTTTTAAGCCACCCTCTCTGTCTTGTGCCATTTATGGAGATGCGTGCCATTAGCATTTATCTCAAAAGGTTCTCAACTTTGTGTTTATTAGTGACCTCCACTGCCAGCATAAAACCGAAATAATCCGTGGTAGTTTTTATTTATTTATTACAATTAATATTATCAACTTGCAAACTCTTCATGGATGGAAACTGAGTGGACACTCGCGAAAATGACTCTAACGATTTTCCCAGAAATTTGACAGCTTATGTATGTTTTTGAAAAGAAAATTAATAGCAGTAAAAACTCTTGTTTGGTCTTTACGATGTTTTAAAATATAATAATAACAAGATCAAGATTTGGCTACTTTGACGACCCTTCCAGCGGGTATTCCCGCACTCGACTCCACTGTTTCTTTGTGTTTAGTAAAGAGTTCATAAACATTTTGCGCACCATCTTATGTGGTCGGAAAAGTTATAGACCACCAACAACTTCGTAAAGGAGAAGTTGCTACAAAACGAATATCAACTCACTCTCTCTGTCTGGGAAAAAAGTGGGTACACGCTATTTCTCCCACACCCATTCAATAATCAAAATGAAACTTTGCACAATTATTCTTGGAATAATGAGGCATGAATCAATGTTTTAAAAACATAACCAATTAGACAATTAATTACTGGTAATTCATTTTTTTTTGTTTAGTAGCAGCAAGGGAAACCAGTACTTCTGTATTCATAGATATGGCTAAATGTTTTGGGTTTAGTCCCTTTAAATAACTGTTAACGCCCTTTCTCCCTCACGCATTCCAGTCAATACTTTAAATAATTATTTATTGCACCTAACAAAACATGTATCAATTAGTCAATTCATTATTTTGTTTGATATCAAACAAGAGAAATAGCTTGTTCATTATTGATAGATATTGTTTTAAGGGCGTAGTTTTCCCCCAAACCTATCGCGTTGGATTTTTAAAAAGGATTTTTTCTTTTAATTTGGCTTATTTTTCTATAACCTTTTTTACAACAAAAAAAAATGAATAAAAAATTGTGCGGGTCGGTCAGGTTGTCCCTCTTTTACGAATTGTTCCTTTTTATTTGTAGGCTTTAATTATACCGGAGGCGCGGTGGCTGAGTGATAAAGCGCTTGGATTCCCAGCCAGTCAGTCTTGGGTTTGAATTCGGGTGAAGACAAGGGGTTTTAATTTCGGAGTCTATAGAGTGCCTTTTAGTCCACTCTGTTCTAATGGGTACCTGACATAAGTTGGGGAAAAAGTTGGTCGTTATGCTGGAATATGACACCTTCATTAACCCTGGGACAGAAGTATAAACAATTACATCATCTGCCCAATAGACCTCATGGTCTGAAAGAGAACTTTAGTTGTTTCGTTTATAGCAAATATTTTATTTTATTATTAAATATAAATACTATGCAAGTGCCATAAATGACATTAACACTTCTGTAACCTATATTTGCAACTGCTACTAGCCAACCTGCTACGGCCGTTATTTCGCTTCAGTTTCGTCTCGCGGTGGTTAAGCGGTAAAGCGCTTGGCTTCCGAACCGGGGGTACCGGGTTCGAATCCTGGTGAAGACTGCGATTTTTCATTTCGGGATTTTTAGGGTACCTCTGAGTCCACCCAGCACAAATGGGTACCTGACATTAGTTGGGGAAAAGTAAAGGCGGTTGGTTGTTGTGCTGGCCACATGACTTCCTCGTTAACTGTAGGCCACAGAAACAGATGACCTCTACATCATCTGCCCCTATAGACCACAAGGTCTGAAAGGGGAGCTTTTTTTGTCTCACTTCAATAAAACACACGCACAAAATCAAGGGGTGGGGGGATATAAAAGTCTATACACTGATTCGGGTAGAAAATGGACAGTAATGTTTGAGAACACTTCAGGGACTTGTAAAGATATGCCAGGCTGTTCTAGGTCAGTGAGTGCAAGTCAGGAACATAATGGTGTGCTCGAAAAAAAAATTGTTATCATGTGACGAAATAGACGTTATGTAACAAAATAGATGTTGTGTAACAAATCGATGAAACCATATTGCTGTCTGGTCATGTACATAATCAACAGTTCAACGCTTTTTTTTTGTTTTAACTCTGGACATTTTTTTTTTTTTTTTCATTTTTTTAACTTTCTTCATTTATATTTTCTTTAAGATTTTCGATGGATATTTTTATTACGCAACACATTGTCTCACGCACACACGCATTTACGCGCACAAACAAGCATACATATACACGCACACTTGAAAAACCAGTCATATATACACACACTTACGCAGACAAGCACACACACTTACAAACACACAAATTATATACATATATACACGGACACCTAGACATGCAAACGTACTACCACAAACACACAGACAGACACTTAGACATAAACACATGCACGCAGACCCACTTACACATACATACACACACGTAAACACACTTACACTGTCGCACACACCTACAAACACTCTAATAAATACACATACATACATACACACATATACACTTAATGCCTGAATATTTTTCTAGTCACTAGATGATTACTTAGTCAATTTGCTTTAAGTATTTTTTTTTTTTAAAGAGCTTTAACCTACTCGGAGCTAGTGATGTCAATGCACATTAATTACATCGCCATTTTCAGCAAATTTATAATAAATAACAATAACAATATTATTATTATTATTATTGTGATATAAGCCGAAGTGGTGGTGACTTAAGTGCTCGCAGCTATCCTCGTGACCCTGAACATACCTAGTGAGATTTTCATTACTTGTTAAAAAGCGGTACTGCTGTAGACCTATCGTATCCATGGATGATGGATGCTTTAGTATTTTTAATGTATAAATAAACTACTGAAGTAATTACAATATGTACACCTGAAATTATCCAAAAACGTATAACGGCAAATATACTTATAATGAGTTTTATTTATTTATGCATTCATTATTACCATTGCATCATTATCGTAGTGAAAAAAAATAAAATAAAAAAACTAACAAGATTAATCAAAGTATTGCTTCACAATGTAAACACTATCTTAAAATTACACTCAGAGCAGACGACAAGCTCGCAGATCAGCGGTAATAAATCGATGAAAAAAAAAAAAACAGGACAAGACATAAAGACAACTTTGTTTGAGATGAAACGCCCGCCATGGGAGACACGCTAAAGATTAAATATAACATCAAAGGCAGTTTATTGTCTCGTGACATGTTTCAAGCTATGCAGTTGTGTCCCCTTTTTTTTTGCATGGTTTTAGAAATAAACAAATCTTTTTGCATTTAGACATGGCGACCATATAGTAAAGCTTCTCCATTCAGCCTGAGTTTAATTGATATTTAAACAATCCCTGTTTCCGTTGCGGTTCGAACTCGTGTCCTCTTAGTTTGATAGCCCAGAGGTCGAGGGTTTCAGTGGAAGCTGGAAAGAACATATCTTTGTCTACCCGACAAAAGACATATACTGGAACAAATGAGATCAGTACACCACAGAACATATAACATCTAGCTATATCCAAAAATGAGTCCTACAACATCCGTCCAGGAAGTTGAAAGCACTGATCTATATACTTTATAACAAAAATATCATTTAGTCATTTTCTATTGCAAATATCGTTCAATCCAATGGTTCTAGAAAAATTTAACTCTCTGTATTCATTGACAGGCTTTATTGGCGCTGACGACGATGTATTAAAATAACAGGTACTATTATTCTGATAGTTAAGAAAGGATTCACTGAGGGCTCTATGCCTTAAAACGGTTTCAGAACCGCCGGTGTCTATCGATTGCCATCTTCCACGCTAAGTTCTCAGATTGAATGGGCTACGGTTCCCGTATATTTTTTTCTTTGGGACTAATAATATATGCATTAAATGTCGCGAAACTCGTAGAATGGTATTTTGATGAGCTTACGTCATAGACAGGAAGTTGAATTGGTACCGTAGATGGAAAGTTGAAATGGTACCATCAATTCTGTTCTCCTGGAAAATACAAAAGTGATACTTTACAGAGATGCCCAAATAATGTGTTCCATCAAAGGTAGCGCCTCATGGAAGAATCAGTACCCAGAATGTAGAGTATAAACAAGAGGAGGTAATGGAAGCCCGTAGAGAGAGAGACAGAAGCACCCCGATGAGAAAGTAGCGCCTTATGGAGAGGGTAGCACCCCATTCAGGGAAAAAAACATCCCATGGAGAGAGAAGTGCCTCTTGGGCGGAGTAGTCTCCCACTGAGGGAATAGCACTCTCTGGAGGAAGTAGCATTCCACTGAGGGACAAACAAGCCGTGAGGTACCTCCTGGAGGAAGAAGATATCCGTACAGAAGAGTTCAGTCGGACCCCGTGGAGACAGTTTTAATAGTGTATAAAATAATGATAAAGAAATGTGCGTCGAAATAAACAACAATAGAGACATGTTTGTATGATTTAGAAATGGCATTACGTGCGCCTGGAATCTCCCTAAATTTAAAACGGCACAACTCGCTCCGCCGATTGTCTCCCCTGTTTCCGACTACAATTTCTTGTTCACCTGATTAATGATAAGTTTGACAGCACATGCTGTTCCACGACTCCAATCAATTAGTTGCTCCCTCCCCCCTCTCCCATGTTAATGTCAGGCCATCATTCGAAACATCAACATTTGTCAATTGGGAACAATTGATTTTTTGTTGTTGTTGTGGAAAGTTTTGAATTTAAATTTAGTTGAAATATCAGGTTGTCTGCCTCGCGAAGAACCTTTGGAAAAAAATAACCGGCCAATTACTACAAAATTGGTTCTTTATTTTAGCACTCTTTTATAGCATGCAAATAAAATAGATTATATAAGCTAAGAAATAAGAGTAAAATAGATGGAACATAACTTTCCCAAAATGCATCATAGTATTAAAATTGCATAGCGAATGTCTTTTAGCCATTTTAATGAAAGAATTTGTTATTTCTAGGTTTTTTTTTTGTTTTTTTTTTTTGTAGAATAGGTTGTGTCAAAAAAAGGAATTAAATAGTTATTTATATATATCTTTGTCAAAATCATATTGTTGTAAACCTGTTGGTGACACAGATGGGGGTAGTGCTGTGTGTTTTTTAGCCTATCCAAATCGCCACAGTCCAGCGCAGGAAGAGCGGTCAACTGTGACCAGTGACGATACACGCCAGTTCGGCAACGACAGGTGTGTAAATATTACGCACGCAAGTCACGGCGAAAGTGATCAACTGGAGTGGTCAAGAAGGTTCGAGTAGGCCAGTAGAGACACTATATAAGAGCGAGTGTGTTAGAAAGACTTCACTTCACGTTACCTCGCAATGTGACCAGACGAGGCGAAGTTAAGAGACAGACGGTGTGTGAAGTCAGGCGGAGCAAGGCTTGGTTTGAACAGTTAGTGTAATGTTGCCAACTGTACAATACTTGTAATGTATTTGAAATTAAACTGACTGATACTTTGGAGCCCCTGAGTTGTGAGGTTCGTTGTGTCGTGTGGTGCAGTAGGAAGAGAGACTGGATAGAAGGGGGGGGGGGGGAGACGTAACAATATTTAAAAGAAAATCAAAGTATTGGGCTTTTATTAAAAGATTTTTTTTATAAATCAAATAAGAACATATAACTAAATGCTATTGTATCTTCATTAGAACAAGCTTGGGACACTTATCAAATGCAAAGCATATACAAAAACTAGAAAATGCGGAAGATAGAGCCGTGAGATTTGTAACAAACGAATATTCATAATTTATTAGAGTAACGCCATTAATAAAATTAATAAATCTAGACACCCTTCAGGATAGAAGACTAAAAAATAAAGTTTTAATAGCACAATAAAACACTCAACCATAATTTACAATTGCTTAAAGAAAACTTACTAAAATACTCAGAAAGACACAAAGATAAAGGCACAATTCTTATTTCACATTCTAGGACAAATTCATGTAAGTGCTTTCTCTTACCTAGTGCCTTTAAAGATTAAAAGAGTTGCCTGTATCAACCAAGAAAATCAACAACAGAGTTTTTAAGTTTAACATGCACGACTAGATTAACACACAGATGCGCTTAGGACGTAATTATCTTCTCTTGTAAGGGACGTGCGTAATGTATAAGATAAGATAAGATTTCGTAGTTTGCAACACTGTTTTCATTACCATGTGTATTAATATAAGAGATTACCTTAACCAAATTGATTAAGAAAGGTACGCTTGTACATGCTTGCGTCTACCAAGAGCCTTACCCCCCATCAAAAATAGACCCTTTTTAAAACTAAATTATGTGTATTAATTTATTTTTAAAAGAAAAAAGAAATTAAAATTAAAAAAAAATCCATTTCTTTTATCTGAAATATAGTAGGATTTTAAGTATAAGTATTTTCATTCAAAGGTGGATCTTTTTTAAAGATTTCGAATAATTGTAGGGGACTCCACATACTTAAATCCAGCCCTGATGACATATGAACAAAATATACCCTGACACAATCCACGAGTTCTTAATATTAATTTGGTATAAATTAGCTTTTAAAGTAATTGCATAATTTCTACTTATTTACCATACATTCAATATTCTATTCTCTTAATTAGCCATAAGCCCTCCCCTACCTTCCCCCCCCCCCCCCCAATTTTTTTTTTCCATTAGCCATGTTACTAAAAATGACCGTTCGGCCCGTCTTTGATGGTCTCAAGGCGATATGTAATCAATGGTCCAGGCTGATATAAGTAAATTGGTAAATGTAGGTGTGTTGGATAGAGTTATGTGTTTGCTTGAAAGCATGAGTAGTGAAGATGGTGTGAAGTCTAGTCAGGAAGAACGTACGTTCATTTACGTCTATCTCTGTATTTGTTATTGTTGGTGAAACACTTGAGGATTGAAATACAAAATTGTTAAGAACGTGTGTTAATAACATTCTGTCCAGATATATGGCCTAGGGGTGGAATGCTACAAAATATGATCGTCAAATCTCTTTCCCTTTATCTATCTCTTTTTTTTTTGTCTCTTTCTTTCTCCCTTTCTCTTTCTCTCTCCCTCTTTTTTTTTCTCTAATAATCTTTCATAAGTTTGTGTCTGCAGCATTCCAGTCCAACACCCTTTCTTGTTCTTCAGACCTGTGAGGAGTTTTACCTCTTTGGACTTTTAGGAAGATTTACTTCTTTAGACTTTTTGGAAGATTTGCCTCTTTAGACTTTGAGGAAGATTCGCCTCTTTAGACTTTTAGGAAGATTTCCCTCTTTAAGGTTTTATGAAGATTTGCTTCTCTAGACTTTAATGGAGATCTGATGTTTATTCATTTTTAGTTTTGCTTCTGCATAAGTCATAGAGTTTTTCTACTTTAGAAATTATGCCCCTAAGAATTATTACTCATTTTGAACATTATTAAAATCCTTACTCAGCATAATTTATAATTGTCGCCACCTCAAAGTTGGTTCCATATGATTGATACCCTATTATAATATTTTGAATTTTATTCATAACAATAATGAATCTATAAGGTTAACACTTTTAACTATGAGTTAACCAGTGACTTGATATCAGTCAGTTAGAGAGAGTCAGTAAAGTGAGTTACTTTCGGGTCCTCAGAGTGGAAGGACTTATGTTTTGGAGAATTCTATGACATGGAGTAAAGCGTTAAGGAGTATCATTTAGATATGTATTTGATGTCGAATTTCAGAAATAGTTCTGGAAGTTATTGTTTAATCATATATTGAGCCATACGGCTGGATTGCCTATATATCTTGCTAAATGTCTTGTCAGCTGATACGGTGTTAGTCTGTGAATTTTATATGATCGTCGTAATTTATAAGACTCAGAACACGAGCACAAGAGTCCAAAGTAACATCCAATGATATGTACCGATTGTCACCACGCCTACATTGGGTTATCTTATCTTATCTTATATAATACAGACGTTACTTCAAAAAAGAAGATGATTACGTCCTACGCGTCATGCATTTAGTCATGCATATTAACCAATGACTTAAATTCTGCCAAGTCACTGGTTTTTCTGGCTAGCTCAGGCAACCCATTCCATGCTCTAATTGCACTAGGGAAGAAAGAGTATTTGTACAAATTTGTCCTAGCATAGGGGACGAGGAATGTGCCTTTATTTTTGTGTCTTTCAGAGTATTTTATTAAGTTTTGTTTTGTATTTGAAGATTATGGTTCAGTGTTTTATTTATAATTGCTACTTTACTTTTGAGTCTTCTGTCCTGAAGGCTTTCTAAATTTAGTGATTTTACTATAGGTGTTACTCTAGTCAAATGTGAATATTCGTTTGTTATGAATCTCACTGCTCTATTTTGTGTTTGTTCCAGTTTCTTAATGTTTTCTTGAGTTGAGGGGTCCCAAACGGTGGATGCATATTCTATTTTTGGCCTAACCAAGGTTAAATAACATTTTAGTTTTATGTTCTTATTTGATTTATAGAAATTTCTTTTAATAAATCCTAATGCTTTGTTGTTTTTTTTTTATAGTTTCATCAATATGTGGATTCCATGACTGTTTTTCATTTTTTATAACACCTAAGTATTTTGCGTTTTTAGTCTGTGTTACTGATTTGCCATGAATAAGATAAGTGGAATTAATTTGTTTTAGTTTTTTTGTTACTCTTAACAACTGACATTTTTCTGGGTGGAAAGACATTTTTTTTCATCGTTCCAAGTTAATAATAACACAAAGAAAATTTCATAAAAAAAAAAAAATTTTTTTTTATCAAAGTCATGTTGCAGGATTTTCAGTATGATCGCGGAGTAGGCTGCAGCGAAGATCCATTAAATTGTAACAGAAAGGGTCCAATAAATGATGACAGCAGAAGTCCAATAAAATGATACAGCAATGGTCCAAAAAAAGGTGACAGCAAAGGTCCATCAAATGATGGCAGTAAATGTCCAGAAATTGATGACACCAAGAAAGTGTTCCTTAAAATGAGTATTGCCAAAAATAATTTCTTTTTTTTTAAAGACTTATTAAAATTCATTTTAACTGTAATTCATATAATTCTCTCTATATATGGAATGTGGCGCTGTCTATCTGAAAATTCACATCGGTGACAATAATGTTGAGAATTTTGTTTTATTTAGACTTTTGAATATTTGAATATTGTTTTTGTTTCTTTCCATCTCTTTGTGAGAAATTAGGTTTCGCACTTTCTTCCATTATGATAGATTCCGTATGAGAACGATATATACGTATTTTTATTATTAAATGATACAATGTTGAAAAACAAAACCTTGTAACCGGTACGCCCTTGTATTTATTTTCCGGTGGAACTTTGCTAATAATCCTGCACTCTTACACTGAATGATGGAGTGCGCAGTGGTATTTTTTGTTTTCTTTGTCATCTAAATAAAAACCTGTGATCTCACGTCATTTTCTTGATCTTGTCTCAATTGCATTAATTATTACTGATCTTATAATTGTAATATTTATGCTAGTACAGTATGCACTTTTAAATGAGTTCTTTCCCTTAGATGTCCTTCCTATTAATAGTACATCCGTTTCACGCATAAAGGAAACCTGATAGTCTACATAGGCGTAAGGGTTTGAAACTTTGGAGAAAAGAAAAATATTAAGACGACAAAAGAGCAGGAAGATGTTGTTTGATCTAGCAGTATATATACAAATATGTTTATCTTGTAAGAGTGTTTTCCCTTAATAAGCGACTTTCCCTACAGCAGTGAACAGCTTTGGCAGGTAATATATAGATAAGTATTTTAAAAAGACATAACAAGCGTTAATTTACATTTGACTCGAGTAACACCTTTAGTAAAATCATTAAATTTGGAAAGCCTTCAGTAGAGGAATCAACAGTAAAGTAACAATTATGCTTAAATCACTACACCGTAATCTTCAAACACAAGAAGAAAAAAAAACTAAAAAATACAGAGAGACACAAAGATAACACTCGAACTACCATCCTATATGCTAGGACAAATTTGTACAAATGCTCTTTCTTCCCCAGCGCTATTAGAGCATGGAATGGGTTGCCTGAGCTAGCCAGGAAAACCAGTGACTTGGCAGAATATAGGTCATTGGTTAATATGCATGACTAAATGCATGGCGCGTAAGACGTAATCATCCTCTTGTTTGAAGTAACGTCTGTATTATATAAGATTAGACAGTGGGAAATTAATGTTCTGATCGCTGTAAGCAAGTTACGTAAGTCTGTTCCTGATTATTTTTGAGTTTATGTGTGTGCTTTTTGATGTAAGCACGTGGAAAGTAGAGTGGATATTTTTAGTTGTATAGGCTGAATGGATTCTGATGAAGTCAAGAGGTGGTTTGTCCCGTAGATTGAGTTGATTGATACAGGCAATGTTGGAGAGAGCGAAGACACTTATGAGACATGACACAGAAAATACACGCATGTTTAGTCAGTTTTTTCTTGTTTAAATTTGTGTATATTTTTAAATACATTCTATTCAATTTTTTAAAAGTTTTCTCCAAGCTAAACATTAAGAATGTAATACGACTACATCGGTTTAGTGGAGGCGCGATGGCTGAGAGGTAAAGCGCTTGATAACCAAACTAGGGGTTCCGGGTTCAAATCATGGGGAAGACTGGAATTTTTATCTTCGGGATCCATGGGGCGCATCTGAGTTCAACTAACTTCAATGGGTACCTGACATTAATTGGGCAAAAGTAAAGGCGGTTGGTCGTTGTGTTTTACACATGACTACCTCGTTAACCGTGGCCCACAGAAACAGATGACCTTTACATCGCCTGAACCATTTATTACAAGGTTTGAAAGGAGAATCTTACTTTTACATCGGTTTAGATGTACAAGCAATCTGGAGCTATAAACCAAGGACCGGCATTAACACGTAGTGAGATGAAGCCACATCAACATTTATAGATACCATATGACGTGTCAAACGTATTTATAGATATCCCTTGTCAAACGTATTTATAGATATCACGTGTCAAATGTATTTATAGATATCCCCTGTCAAACGTAGATATCACGTGTTAAATGTATTTATAGATATCCCGACTCAAACTTATTTATACATATCCCGTGTCAAACGTATTTATAGATATCACGTGTCAAATGTATTTTTTTCCCATTCTTGTCAACTTTAGAAATATGATGTGAGCAGTGGTTTCTCCTTTTGTTGCTAACAACAAGCAAACACAGTTCACAAACACCTGTTACAACATTATGTTCCTTTGACTCTGCAACGCCGTGACCATGGCCCGCGGGCTATATCCGACCTGTAATTTGTTCCTCTGAACTTCTACTCCAATGTACTTAAAGACTGTTTGGTGGGAAGTTCCGGCCTTTGACACATGAGTTGGAAATTTCAATGGCCCACAGTTTGAAACAATGGGTTGACCACAGATGATCTCCCTTTACACAGAGACTTCATTTATGTGGAAAAATCCTTTGACTTCGTATCTGAGACCAATGCATTAGGCATGCATTTCATACCTCAGGCACAAAACATGAATCTTTTTACTGCGTGTGTGTATGTGGCTCTGTGTGTGTGGTGGTGGTGGTCGTGGTTGGTTGTTATTGTTTCGTGACTGAGAAGTTCGTTTTAACTGTTCGCAGCCACTGTTAATGTTAATGTCCGGTCGTTACTTTATAGCTAAAGACAGCTAGAACAACTAAACTGATGTAGGCGTAGTTTATTCTTGATGAAGAGCTTAAACTAAATTTGAACAAAAAGCCCCGTCTGCCCCAAATTAGGCCCTGTATTTATACAGAAAGAAAGAGGAAGCAGACAGAGATAGCTTATATAGGTAACTTAGGTAGGTAGAAAGATAGATAGATTAGATAGATAGATAGATAGATAGATAGATAGATAGATATTCATGATAGATAGATACATAGATACTTAGATACATCTATCTATTTCGTCACAATAGTTGACAGAACAAGATTGTCATGTGACGTGACGGATGTTTTTTTTTATTTTTACAGAAATTATAATTACAACAACCAACTAATAAACCCTAGGTGCTTAACTGAGAAAATTTGTCATGCGTTTACTTTTTTTAAATGTAAGATTCTCAAATTAGCACTCTTTATAATATGGTCATTTCTATAGTAGTTTATAATTATTTATCGCAAAGGTCCCTTATTTAATTATATCGGAAAGGCTGGCCGCCTGCTAAGACTACATTATCGGAACGGTTATTAATTAAATTAGTCTCAAAGTACCATCTAGATGACCTTAACGAGTTACACAATTTAAGACTCCCTGAGCTAAGCGTTGAACGCACGGCACATTGGAGATGGATCGAGCGGAAAACTGTGTCAACACCGCACGGGAGCCAGCCATTTCGTCTCGTTAGTAGGTGAGTAGTGATGTCCTGTTCAATGACCTGCAGTAAACAAGTGCAGATGTATGCAAACTTAATAGAGAGACAACCTCTCCCCATTCTCTCTCATTATCTTGTAACTTGTTTGCTTCACATTTCAATCATTAACCCCTTGCTACTTGACAGGCTGGAGTATTTACCCGTCGCTATTGTACGCAAACTGAGGTATAAACTGGTGTTTCTTTACAGACTTCATAACAGGTTAAAGTGCAACATTTTTTTTTTAAGTCAACGAATCAAAACGACGAGAGAAATCAGCAAATTAATTCAAAGAATGAAATCGAAGAAACAAATGAAAGAATCAAATCAAACAATCAAACCTGCCTTAGAATGTATGCGTCAAGGTCTCTGGACATGTGTAAATAAGAATTATGTTTACTGCACATTAGTTTCCAGAAGCTATGATAAATTTTTCATAAAAATAAAAATGACCAATAAGGTTAAAAATACAAGAGTTATCGTTTTACAATGCTGGAAAAGTTACTTTTAGAAAGGGTACAAATACAAGGAAAGGTTTTGAGTGTTTAAGAGTTTAAATCAGTTTTCAAGATCTAAATTAAAGTTATATTGTGTGTACCTTCTTAAGTGTGGGAGATGTCAAGATACAAGAGAAGATTAGTGTAATTGGTGTGGTTGCTTGGATTATTGTTCAAGCGAATCTTTGACTGAAACTCAAGTTATAGATCTATTATGTGTTTATAGTATGTGTGTTAAGGGATCAGGTTAACTTTTGAATAAATATAATCACAATACTTGAAGAATTCTGTTTGTTCAAAATAACAAGTAATAGATAAGATAACTAAAGTTGTTTTAAGCAGATCTCAATACGTCCTCTGTTTCAGTTAAACGTATTACGCCATTCAAAAATGTTATACTTTATATAATTCGATGTGGGCGCGGTGGTTAACTGGTTAAGCGCTTGACTTCCGAACTTGGAGTCCTGGGTTCAAATCTCGGTGAAAAAAAAATGGGATTTTGAATAACGGGATTTTTAGAGAGCCCCTGAGTCTACCCAACTCTAATAGGTACCTGGCTTTAGTTGGGGAAAGTAAAGGCGGTTGGTTGTTGTGCTGGCCACATAACACCCTGTTCGTTAACCGCTGGCCAAAGAAACAGATGACCCTTAACGTCATCTGCCCTATAGATCGTAAGGTCTGGAAGGGGAATGTTTTAAAAATCTAAGCAAACGCTAGATGCTTTTTTTTTTTTTACCTTGGCTATCACTATTGAGTCTTCTATTCCCCTCTTGGTTTTAATTAGCGTTAACTGTTCATGCTAAATAAAATGACAAACCCATAGTTCTAGAGTGCCAGCTTGATAAAGTGCTCACGCTTTCACCTCTTTGACCACATCATTGCGGACAATATTAATGAGAAAACGCCACTAAGCTACTTATACCAAAGGGTAAGCTGACAAATCGAAAAAACGCGAATTTGTTATAGAATGCAATATTAAATATCTCAGTCCTACATTTTATTTGGTACAATAGTCGTCGTTGTAAGTATTGCAAACTTAATATCTGAAACTATGTTGTTACGTTTATCTTATCTTCTTATATAATACAGACGTTACTTCAAAAAAGAAGATGATTACGTCCTACGCGTCATGCATTCAGTCATGCATATTAACCAATGACCTAAACTTCGCCAAGTCACTGATTTTCCTGGCTAGCTCAGGCAACTCATTCCATCCTCTAATAGCACTAGGGAAGAAAGAGCATTTGTACAATTTTTTTACCTAGCATATGAAACGAGGAATATGCCTTTATCTTTGTGCAGCATATATATATAATCACCGCCCCCCCCCCCCCCCTTTTGGATCCGCCAGTGCAGTGGATGAAGCACAAGAATTGGGTGGTCGAAAGAAAAGTCCCTCCCGTGAGCGTTGTAAAAACATATTAGTTCTATAACACTGCACTCTTATCAGCGGGAGGTAACTATCAACAGCATTCCCTTTTATGTAAATATATTTATTTGTTGTTCAGAATATATAAGTTTTGTCTTCGAGTCCGTAGATTTATGACGAGTGCTGTATTTCGCTAAGCTCATCTAACTCTAATGGGTACCTGACGTTAGTTGGGGGGAAAGTAAAGGTTGTTGGTCGTTGTACTGGCCACACCCTCGTCAACCGTTAGGCAAAAGAAAGAGATGACCTTTACATCATCTGCTCTATTAGATCGCAAGGTCTGAAAGGGAAACTTTACCATATCAACTCACCCTGTCTTTTTTTGTCTCTTCCCATCCTCAGACCAGGTTCAATCGTTGCACAATTATTCCTTATACCTGACGAGGCATGAATCGATAAAAATTGTTGTTAATAAATTATTTTATTTAATATCGATATAAGGAGAATAAAAACTTAATGAAAGATATGAATCAATATATATGGATTTAATCCACTTTTTACGTTTTTTATTCTCCCACTTCCCAACCAATTAATGTATCAATTAGAAGTTGTTGTTTTTGTTTTCAATAGAGCAGAAAGGGGACTTCACTTTGCCAAATTGAGATAACTAGCAGTCTATTTTACTTTGATAAAATAGATAATAGTGAACAAATAGATGCTATCTTTCTATATTTTTATAAGGCTTTTGACAAAGTTCACCACCATAGTTTGCTTAAAAAATTAAAATATTTTTAGTAACAAAAAAAAACTAAAACAAATTAATTTCACTTATCTTATTCAAGGCAAACCAGTAACACAGACTAAAAACGCAAAATACCTAGGTGTTATAATAAATGAAAAACTGTCATGGAATCCACATATTGATGAAACCATAAAAAAATCAAACAAAGCATTAGGATTTATTAAAAGAAATTTCTATAAATCAAATAAGAACATAAAACTAAAATGTTATTTAACCTTGGTTAGGCCAATAATAGAATATGCATCCTCCGTTTGGGACCCCTCAACTCAAGAAAACATTAAGAGACTGGAACAGACACAAAATAGAGCAGTGAGATTTATAACAAATGAATATTTACATTTGACTAGAGTAACACCTATAGTAAAATCACTAAATTTAGAAAGCCTTCAGGACAGAAGACTTAAAAGTAAAGTAGCAATTATACATAAAACACTGAACCATAATCTTCAAATACAAAAACAAAATTTAATAAAATACTCTGAAAGACACAAAAATAAAGGCACATTCCTCGTCCCATATGCTAGGACAAATTTGTACAAATACTCCTTCTTCCCTAGTGCTATTAGAGCATGGAATGGGTTGCCTGAGCTAGCTAGGAAAACCAGTGACTTGGCAGAATTTAAGTCATTGGTTAATATGCATGACTAAATGCATGACGCGTAGGACGTAATCATATTCTTTTTTGAAGTAACGTCTGTATTATATAAGATAAAGAAGATAAACTTTTTTTGGTTCAAGTATTTTGTTTTCTTTGGCTTGTTTATAAAGTTTGTTCTTATATTCAAAGGTAAAAAAAAGTTAAAGTTCTATTTCTATGTACTTCAATATGAGGGAACAAAAACCAGGTACTGCATTCCAAAGCTATACTTATCACCCAGATGCAAAATTTATGGCCATGTCTAGCCACGAATTTAAACTTAAAACAAAGAACATGCTCATCCGATAATTTTTTATTTTTTTTTAAAGATCACTTCCTTAAACTCGTGAAGTGCAGAGACTAATTATATACACTTTTATGGCAGTTTGTGTTCTGCTAGGAAGTTGGGAAATTCGGTTTCCTGTTCTAGATTATAATAAAAGTACGGCATATTGTCTTAAGCTTTGAAAGCCGGAGAGTTCAACTCGACAATGAGGACTGATGGGAAGAAACTATTAAGATTAGTAGAACATGTATTACTTTCAGTAGACTTCGTAATCACTTTACTTTGTAATGTAAGCGTATTTTATTAAATGTACTCTTTTTGGGTGCAACTTAATTTAGACACATTGTTAGACAAACTGTTAGATATATTGTTAGGCACACTGTTAGACACATTGTTAAATATATTTGTTAGGCACACTGTTAGACACATTGTTAGGCAAACTGTTTAATATATTTGTTAGGCACACTGTTAGACACATTGTTAGGCAAACTGTTATACACATTGTTAGACAAACTGTTAGATATATTTGTTAGGCAAACTGTTAGACACATTGTTAGATATATTTGTTAGGCACACTGTTAGACAAACTGTTGGATATATTTGTTAGGCACACTGATAGACACATTGTTAGTCAAACTGTTAGATATATTTGTTAGGCACACTGTTAGACACATAATTAGACAAACTGTTAGATATATTTATTAGGCACACTGTTAGATACATTGTTAGACAAACTGTTAGATATATTTGTTAGGCACACTGTTAGACACATTGTTAGACAAACTGTTAGATATATTGTTAGGCACACTGTTAGACACATTGTTAGACAAACTGTTAGATATATTGGTTAGGCACACTGTTAGGCACATTGTTAGACAAACTGTTAGATATATTTGTTAGGCAAACTGTTAGACACATTGTTAGATATATCTGTTAGGCACACTGTTAGACAAACTGTTGGATATATTTGTTAGACAAACTGTTAGATATATTGTTAGGCACACTGTTAGGCACACTGTTAGACAAACTGTTGGATATATTTGTTAGACAAACTGTTAGATATATTGTTAGGCACACTGTTAGACACAATGTTAGATATATTTGTTAGGCACACTGTTAGACACATTATTAGACAAACTGTTAGATATATTTGTTAGGCACACTGTTAGACACATTGTTAGACAAACAGTTAGATAGATTGTTAGGCACACTGTTAGACACATTGTTAGATAAACTGTTAGATATATTGTTAGGTACACTGTTAGACACATTGTTAGACAAACTGTTAGATATATTTGTTAGGCAAACTGTTAGACACATTGTTAGACAAACTGTTAGATAAAATTTGTTAGGCACACTGTTAGACACATTGTTAGACAAACTGTTAGATATATTGTTAGGCACACTGTTAGACACATTGTTAGACAAACTGTTAGATATATTGGTTAGGCACACTGTTAGGCACATTGTTAGACAAACTGTTAGATATATTTGTTAGGCAAACTGTTAGACACATTGTTAGATATATCTGTTAGGCACACTGTTAGACAAACTGTTGGATATATTTGTTAGACAAACTGTTAGATATATTGTTAGGCACACTGTTAGGCACACTGTTAGACAAACTGTTGGATATATTTGTTAGACAAACTGTTAGATATATTGTTAGGCACACTGTTAGACACAATGTTAGATATATTTGTTAGGCACACTGTTAGACACATTATTAGACAAACTGTTAGATATATTTGTTAGGCACACTGTTAGACACATTGTTAGACAAACAGTTAGATAGATTGTTAGGCACACTGTTAGACACATTGTTAGATAAACTGTTAGATATATTTGTTAGGCAAACTGTTAGACACATTGTTAGACAAACTGTTAGATAAAATTTGTTAGGCACACTGTTAGACACATTGTTAGACAAACAGTTAGATAGATTGTTAGGCACACTGTTAGACACATTGTTAGACAAACTGTTAGATAT
Source organism: Biomphalaria pfeifferi (assembly GCA_030265305.1). Lineage (NCBI taxonomy): Eukaryota > Metazoa > Mollusca > Gastropoda > Planorbidae > Biomphalaria > Biomphalaria pfeifferi. Next base: position 1,029,843 of record JASAOG010000225.1, read on the forward strand.
ATTGTTAGGCACACTGTTAGACACATTGTTAGACAAACTGTTAGATATATTGTTAGGCACACTGTTTGACACAATGTTAGATATATTTGTTAGGCACACTGTTAGACACACTGTTAGACAAACTGTTAGATAAAATTTTAGGCACACTGCGAGACAGAAGAGAGACACTTTTTTATAGAGAGAGGGGAACGGGTTGCACGTGTTTACAACAGTGATGCCCAAACTACGACACGTGGGCCATATCTGACCCGTGATGCAGTGCTATACGGATACTTTAAACTTCTGTTCACAGTGGATAATGACAACGCGGATGATCGGTCCAAAGTGCATTAGTAATATTTGGAGTTCCTTATGATAAACATGCCGAACTATATGTCTGCTTCTAAATTACAGACGTTAATCCAAAAAAAAAAAGCGATTCCGGCCCTAAAAGGTTTAACTACATCTACATTGCATCATCTCATTTTCATACTTTATCTCAGTATGTTCGCTACAATGTGTTACATTGGGGGTTTAAATTATACACATAAGAGTTTTGTTTATGGTTGCACCTAGATCTTAGGTAAGGATGATACACTCAAATCCTCAATGCTAAACATTAAAGATAAATAGGTAATGCTGTCGTAGACTTGACAGCAATTTTTATTAATTTATTTTTTATTAAAAACGCCATGTAGGTTAGAAACGAGGAGTCTCAGATTGGAATATTGGTGAGTACAGAGATTTCGATATTTGCCTATTTGACTTGTTATTTGGAGCTATTTGTTACCTCCGATTTCACTTTTCAACATTTTACATAACAAAGGAAAGAATTTTCAATTTTCAAACAATATTTATTGTATTGAGATCTTCGCTGCGTACTGTAGGGTGTTGAGGTTATATATAGATATAGATAAACAGATAGCAGACAGACAGACAGACGGCCAGATATATATATATATATAGATAGATAGATAGATAGATAGATAGATAGATAGATAGATAGATAGATAGATTTGATAGATAGACAGACAGGCAGACAGACACTAAGACAGACAGACAGACAGATAGATAGATAGATAAATAGGTAGATAGATAGATAGATAGATAGATAGATAGATAGATAGATAGATAGATAGATAGATAGATAGATAGATAGATTATTTGAAAGCGTGGAGTATTCCTCTATCCCCGTGTTGCTCCTTGTTCGAAACATCTCTTTTTGGATGATAACCAAAAAAAAACAAAGCCTATCGTGTTGAGATGTTCGCTTATGGGTTTATATAATATAGAAGATATTAACTTAGGCTTTTGAAGAGCATTCTTAGCTGCCACTTCGCTATCTCTTTGCTTTTGCAAGTAGCACTCCGTGAGGTAATTGAATTATGACAAGCGGGCTCAAAAGATAATAAGGAGCGGTTTGATTTTTTAAATAGACCTTTGGGGCCCCAAAAAGAAACAAGATAAGAAGTTGTTTCAAACTTAAAATTCTCAGATTATTTTTTAAGGGTTTTTTTTTCAGAAGTTTACAAGTGATTGTCAGCTCTGAGTCACAATGGCCTACGGGTCACCACCCCCGAATTTCCGCACGTGTCTTCCTATTCAAGTATATTTTCCTTTAAAACTGTAAAGTATATTAAAGTTCCACTTTCATACCTTGCGATATTAAGTCAATGTTTCTGTGGCATACTGTTAACGAGGGTGTCATGTGGCCAGCACAACGACCAACCTCCTTTAGTTTTCCCAAACTAAAGTCAGGTACCCATTAGAGCAAGATACACTCAGGAGGAGCCCAAAGATCCCGAAATTAAAAATCAGAGTCTTCACTAGGATTCGAGCCAGGGCTTCCCCATTCGGAAGCCAAGTACTTTACCACTGAGCCACTGCGATTCCTTTAAATAAAATATTTCATTATATTTCTGATTGAGTATAGTCAATAGTATGCTTAAATCGTTTAAAAATGCCATATCCTCTTAAAAAGACTGATAGAGTTGGAAGATTATATTTGCTATTGCTGGGTAGGAAGTGTATTATGTCTAGTAGAAATCAGGGGATTGTTAATAAAAAAAAACTTATGCAAACACCTCTTTAGATTATAAAAATGTTATAACTGATTTTCTGCTGTCTCCTGGTTTACTAGGAGTTTCCGGGAATCTCATGAAATTGCAAAATATACAAAGAAGTCCTGGAAATCTCTGGATATTATTAAAATCTTTTGAAAACTCATACAAATCTCCTGAAATATATAGACAAAATTGTTATTTGGGATGCAATTCAATATGGAAAACGACAATGCTACGCGCGATAAAAATATGCATTACACAATACCCGCAATTGTGGAATTTGGTGAAAGAAGCTTCTCGTGCCTCAAACTAATGAAGAATTACTTGAGGTCAACTATTCTCGAAGATAAATTGAAATATTTGGTAAATCTTGCTACTGAGCATGATCTATGTAGGAAACAGAATTTTTATGATATACTGAATGACTTCGCTACACGCAAGGCTCGTAAAGTAATTCTGTGCGTAGTAAAGAATGAGTAAAATGCAAAGACGCATTTATTTTCTTATACAAACTCTTAATTTTTACTTATTACCCGTGTCCCTTCTAAACTGGGCCCTGCGTAATCCGTTCCCCATAGGGCCCCGCAATGGTTAAGTCCGGCCCTGCTATTTAGCGACCGTTGAATACAGAGAATATTACTTGTTCACCTCCCCCCTTTCTCTTTTTTTCCCCCGCAAAAGTTACGTGGGTTAACTCTAGTTCGACTTGCAGAAATAGAAGACTGATCTTTTCATGACTTTTGGTGGTGTCAGGCATGGTTAAGCCATCAAGAGAACCATATATATAGATCCTTATAATCATTAGGTAATCTTCTGTTAAGTTTTCTAAACACAAATAAGATGCAGATATAGTGATTTAGTTCAGCAATTAAACAAAATATGTTTGGCACTGTTCTCATTACTCACAAGAATTTAGCCACGGTCTGTACTAGCTGACCCATCGAAACTGGGTCATTTGTAGAACACGTTGGGAATGGAAGCAACGAAAGAGTCATTGTAGAGTGTCTAGTTTATAAATAGAATTAAAGCGTGTACTTACACGTGCTTAAACAGAAGAAATGAAAGTTTGTGTACGTGTTATGATAAAAAGGGGGGGGGGGGGGCTAGGAACAACTCGGACCGGGGAGGGGGGAAGAGTAGGCAGTGTCAAGTAAAACAAATGAGTGATGCGTTTGTGGGTAGAAGCGTGGTCAGGTGGGGGGGGGGGTGTAATTGCATTGAATGGGTTAGGAGAGGAGACGGGTTCCGCAGGACATTTTATCGACTCAAAAGTTGCAAGGAGTCTGTAGTGATCTTGAAAGTGGTCTGCTGTAGTGGTATGGAAAGTGTTCTGGAAAATGCTCTGTAGTGGTCTGGAATAATAGCTGTAGTGATCTGGAAAGTGGTCTGGAAATTTGTCTGTAGTGGTCAGGAAAGTTGTCTGTATTGGTCAGAAAAGTGGTTTCTAGTGGTCGGGAAAGTGGTCTGTAGTGGTCTAGGAAGTTGTCTGTAGTGGTCAGAAAAGTGGTCTGTAGTAGTCTGGAAAGTGGTCTGTAGTGCTCTGGAAAGTGGTCTGTAGTGCTCTGGAAAGTGGTTTCTATTGGTCTGGAAAGTGGTCTGCAGAATTTGCATCTGAATAACAAACTAAGAGTACTAGAATTCAAATCTCTATAAAGTTAGGAATTCTCAAAATGCATCTCGAGCTTAATTGTGTTAGCTGTGGGCCTAAGGACAGCACATACAAAAGTTCTTCCAAACACCGCCTACTCTACATTTTCACTCACTATATTGGTTCAGACTTCATAACCCTGCATCCAACATAACAAGGCAAGCTCTAACCTGGAACCCCCAAGGAAATAGAAAGAGGGGGACGGCCCAAGAATACATGTCGCCGCGATTTGGAAGCAGATGCCAAGCAGGTGAACAAGAAGTGGAGACAGTTGGAGAGACTCGATCAGAACCGAGATGCCTGTAGGAAGCTGATTAGTGGCCTATGCCCCAAAAGGAACCACAGGCAGAGATGAGATGAAATATTGGGTCAGAGCACACATGAGATATTGGGTCAGAGCACACAGGAGATATTGTGTCAGATAACACAGGAGATATTGTGTCAGAGCACACAGGAGAAATTGTGTCAGAGCACACAGGAGATATTGGGTCAGAGCACACAGGAGATATTGTGTCAGATAACACAGGAGATATTGTGTCAGAGCACACAGGAGAAATTGTGTCAGAGCACACAGGAGATATTGGGTCAGAGCACACAGGAGATATTGGGTCAGAGCACACAGGAGATATTGTGTCAAAGCACACAGGAGATATTGTGTCAGATAACACAGGAGATATTGTGTCAGAGCACACAGGAGAAATTGTGTCAGAGCACAAAGGAATATTGGGTCAGAGCACACAGGAGATATTGGGTGAGAGCACACAGAGAATAGTACAAGTACATGGAAGGCACGTCTTGTAAAAACAGTAAATATAATAAATCGTGCAATCACAAATTTGGTATGGTTCACTTAAAAAACAAACCAAAATAAAAGGCTGTCATGTAATGTAGATGGAAGTGCTGTGGCTGAGCGTTATAGTGCTTGACTTCCGAGCCAGGAGTCCAGGGTTAGAATCCTTGTGAAGACTGGGATTATTAATTATGGGATCTTTGGGCGCCTCTGAGTCACACAGAGGTGGGATGGGTACCTAACATTAGTCGGGGAAAAGTAAAAACGGTTGGTCGTTGTGCTGGCCACATGACACCCTCGTTACCCGTGGTCCACATAAACAGATGACCTTTACATCCTCTGCCCTATAGATTGCAAGGTCTGAAAACGGAACTTTACGTACTTTACTATGAGAAGCAGAAAGTGTTTCTATTATCCTAGGATGTTATCTTTTGAGTGGTCTTATACGTTTTCGGACGTTTTCGAAGATGACTACTACTTAGCTCAATCGTCCTGCAGGACGGAAGTCTTAGCAGCCGGCAGAGCTCGAATTCGGACCATCATGACTACACCCCAAAGCTCTAATCCTCGACCAGTCACAGAGCTTAGGCGGGCAGATGCAGAAAGTTAATTTGGTGCACCAATAGGAAAGCGTTTAAAATGACGCTAAACGTTTCGAGCTGGAAATGAAGACATCAAATATAACAAAGAGAAGAGAAATTAAAAGACGTTAAGAGAGAGAGAGAGAGAGAGAGAGAGAGAGAGAGAAGGTGGGGGAAAGCCCAACGAAAAAAATGAAAGGTTTGACAAGATTAATTTCTCGACCTTCACCTTGTGTCAATCCAAATGAAAAACACAAAATATTAAACTGTCTCTTGGAAGCAGCGACGGCGCTCTTCGGCTTTATAAGCGGAGGTCAAGGAACAATACACTTTTTGCTTTCTATTGATTCGCACATATTACTAGGTAGAAAGCGTCCATTTCAGTGTTTCAAGTTGTATAAGAACGTTATGTGGCCAGTACAGTGTTGGCCTTCTTTAGTGAAGGAGAGACTGTGGTTTATCCTATATAATGGCAATGTCTTCGATTCGGAAGATTAAAGATGAGTGCAGTTGGACCTGCATCTTTTTACACATCTCGTAGAGCATTTTGTATGTGTCTGTAGAGGCCAAGAAAGCTGTAGACAGCGAGACACTATGGGCCTCGATTCTCGAAGAAAAGCGTGCCACACGGAAAATGGCCACCTCCTCTACCACCAAAGCGAAAGCCACCCTGACATGCAATATATGTGGACGGGAGTGTCTCTCCAAAATAGGGCTCCACAGCCATATGAAAAAGTGTTCGAGATGAATCATAGTCGTTTCACGACTGAAGGAGGCCAATGATGATGATGATGATGATGATGACCCGTCCAGATGCAACGCAGTTAAATATGACATTTGCTTTTGATGTACAGGAAACAACCGTTTTTCATTTGAGTCGTTTTTCTTTCAGATCTTTTTTTTACTGTCCATATTTTGTTATTACCAAAGCGCACTATTCGGGAGAAGCATTCTCACCCACAAGTATCGCAGTCAAAAGTATTCGGGCTTCATTTTGCTTGGATGGTTTATTTCTTTATCATCTTTCAAAATATCTAAGATAGCTGTTAATTTGAGGTCTATAGCTTATGTTGTCACCACTTCTGTTCTTGTATTGTAATCAAGTATTCGTCTTCCCAATCGTCAACATCTAGCTATCCGTAGCATTTTACGTCTCGGGAAGAGATCTTTTCCTTTGCCAACTTTTCGTGCGACTAAGAGGCCAAACTATGATAAACAGAAGCGTCTGTAATCACCAGGCGCTGTTGCACACTGTATGTAATAATCTTTTTAAGAATGTATGTAATTAATAAGCAAATCCTAATCCCAGTCCCAGAATTAAATCCTTAATAGATTTTGATAGTCCAATTTTACAATAGTCACCAGATTCTGAGCACAAGAACAAGAACTTTACTCTGTAGCCAAATCTCTGACTAGTTATTTCTAAGCTCTAATTGTTGACCTCCTTCAGTCGTAAAAAGACTCTTTTTCAAGTGCTCCATGAGGAATGCAAAGAAAAAATGATTTTTTTCATGTAACTGAAGAGCCCTATTCTAAAAAGACAGTCACATCCACATGCAATTCACTAGATGGTGACATTTGTTTTGGCGTTACACGAAGCAGCCGTTTTTTATCTGGTCAGTAAAGAAAGACAAAAGAACATAGAATAGACTCTTAGTGTTTCGTCAAGTCACTAAAACATAGTAAAATACTGTGCACCTTCACTTAATGTTCAGACTTGTAGACACCGTCAAATGAGTAAATGAATAAATCAATGAGATTATTTGGTATTGAAGATTTGATTCAGTCGATCGATTAGGGCGAAAAATGGATAGGGACTCGGAGTTAATCTGTCTCCTAAATGACCAGTCATTGTTTTGCACTGACCGCCGGTCAGTCTTCACTCTGTTTTCTAGCTTTGTGTCTGTGAACATATCTGTTGTTTTTTTCTTCTGTTTCTTTCTTTCTTACATTCTGTTTCTCTTACAGACAATCAGACGAAAGGGGCAGTCTTCACTAGTCTGGCCTGTCTTCACTAGTCTGGTCTGTCTTCACTAGTCTGGTCTGTCTTCACTAGTCGGGTCTGTCTTCACTAGTCTGGTCTGTCTTCACTAGTCTGGTCTGTCTTCACTAGTCGGGTCTGTCTTCACTAGTCTGGTCTGTCTTAATTAATCGGGTCTGTCTTCACTAGTCTGGTCTGTCTTCACTAGTCTGGTCTGTCTTCACTAGTCTGGTCTGTCTTCACTAGTCGGGTCTGTCTTTACTAGTCGGGTCTGTCTTCACTAGTCGGATCTGTCTTCACTAGTCTGGTCTGTCTTCACTAGTCTGGTCTGTCTTCACTAGTCGGGTCTGTCTTTACTAGTCGGGTCTGTCTTCACTAGTCGGGTCTGTCTCAATAGTCGGGTCTGTCTTCACTAGTCTGGTCTGTCTTCAATAGTCTTGCTTGTCCGTCTCTCTCTCTCTCTCGCTCTAGGATAAGAGGATATAGGTCACATTGATAATAAACAAAATAACACTTTGTGTCACTTTTTCATCGGGAGAGGAGAATTCGAATGCTAAGTATTAACCACAGTGAAAGCCTCGTACTTGTATTCAATATTAAAATATGATCATATTAAATAGAACATTAACGGAGCATCGATTTACTCATCATAACTTCTCGGGTCAATAAGAATTAGATTCTCTGAGTTTGATTGCTTTTAGAACTGACCTTCACTGAGCATGGTCTATTGGTACAATGATTATAGGATATGACACCCGCGTTAACTGTAGGCCAGAGAAACAGATGACATTTACATCATCTGCCCTATAGGCCACAAGGTCTGAAAGGGGGAACTTTACTTTTTTTAAAATTATAGGTTAGGATATTTAGTTGCACGAAAATTAAATTTCTAATTAGCTATCCTTAAAATAATCCTTAAAAATAATGTCGCTACAGTTTTAGAGAATTAGCATTAGATGAAAAATAAGAGAAAGGTTTGTAAACAAATAAGTGAAAGTTGCAGGTTTGTTTTTATCATAGGCCCCGCACTAACTCTATGTGAAAATGATTAAATTTAACCATTATAACTTATAACGGGGTTCCCTCGGCCTACTGATTTTCCAGGAACTCATGGAAATCTCCTGAAAAATAGGCAAAATTTTCTTATTGAGGTGCCATTAAAATTACTTGAGATCAACAATATACGAAGATAGATTGAACAGTTTAGCTATTCTTGCTATTGAGCGTGATCTAATGTAGGAAGCAAAATTTTGATGCTATACTTGTATGACTTAGCTACACGCTAGACTGAGTAAAGTTAATTTAATCGTGATTTTGTACTAAGACGAATTTATTATCTAAAACATATTAATTTTTACTTATTATAAATTATCCTTATCCCTATTCAGACTGGGCCCCCGCAATCCGTTTCGATTGTTAGGACCTGCCCTGACTGGATGACTCTATGTATAGATAAAAAGATTAATGTATAATTATTTATACAAGATATTGAAAAATAATTTATAGTAACCTATCAAACATCAAAATCACATCTTGTTATTCTATCCTCCTGTTTTGAATAGAATACTAATACAAATAAGGAAGATCGGAAATATTCAGTTTCCAAATCAAGGGAAGTAATCTGAACAAGAACGAAACGACTGTACTTACACCCCCTTCCCCTTGAAACATGGCAATCAGTTCAAGTGAAGACCTGGGCCCCCCAAACTACTGTACATATTTCCTAGAGGAGCTTGGAACTGTTCCAGGCCCTCAAAGCACGTAGAGTGGACGTGAACTAAGTTGCTGTTCAATACTGAGCTATATTGAGAACATGGTTCTGTAAGAATATCTGCTTTCTACTTTTGAGATATCAAGTTGTTTTTTTTTTTTATTATGTTGTTTTCAGTTAGGATCTCCCCCCCCCCCCCCTCCATTTCCCCCCATTCCAAAAAAAAAAAAAAAGACAGTCATATTGCTTGGTAGTTACAACGTCGTAATTCTAGATGTCAATCTAGTGGCATAGCATTCGAGCGTGGTCGCGGATTCTTTAAATATAACTCGGCAATCGCGTAGACATTTCAGAATATTGAATAATTACATTTTTTCACTTTTAACCCACTTTCACCTACCCCTTAGTATTTTGAAGCGTTGAGACATCACACAAGATATGTTGGCACTCTTTCTCCATTCCTCTGTCTTATGCATGGGAAAGAAATTTCATTCAATGACAGGCCTGTCAATTTATTGATGTTGGTTTCCCATCGCTTTCTTTGTCTGCCTCTTTGTTTTTTCCTGGTGCTGTTCCCTGAAGGAAGGCCTTTTCGAGCCCTGAGGACCTTGTAGTGTGGCAAATTTGATTTGCAGAAGAAATCTGCACTCACATTACTTCGACTAACTTCTCATCCTCAACTTGGCACCCGATTGGAAAAAATGAGTCCAATAGGGAAGTAAACTAGAGCACCCTCCGGGTTCGCTTTGCCTAAGAAACGACTTCGTCGGACTTATGGGGATGAAAAACATCCCCAACAACCATGTCCCTTGTCCACACACCCTTCCTCAGGGGGCCGTTTTAGGGTGAACACCCGCATGGCTGATGTGGTACTGACCTCGCCTCTAGCCCGAGCCTTGTGGTATACAAGTTCTAGGTAATAGGGATGTAGCAATTAAACATGTGATTGCATGCCTGCCAGCTCTCTGATATCATGGATGTAAGATTTAATTGTAGATAGTATTACAACCAATGTGTAGCTTGAAGATTGAATTAGAATGCTGGATTTAAAACTTCACTTCTATTTTAAATCCTAGACTTTTTTATTAAAAAATAAAGTAAAGTAATCTTAACTAATAGCAATAGACAGTAGCAATAGATAGTAGCAATGAAGCTCTTTAAATTTGACACTAGCAGCTGGGAAAAAGTGGCACTGGATAGATCTACATGGAGATCAAGCATAAAGGAAGATTTTCAAATTCCTAAATAAAGGAAAGTAATCTTAACTAGTAGCAATAGATAGTAGCAATAGTAGCAATAGATAGTAGCAATGAAGCTCCTTAAAAATCGATACTAGCAGCTGGAAAAAGTAGCACTGGATAGGAAATCAAGCATAAAGGAGGGGTCCCGAATTGAAGAAGCCATACACAACAGTAGTAGAAAGAAGGGTCAAAATGCGATGATTACATATGCCCAAACTATGACCGCAGCTGTGTAACAAGAGATAGTAGCAATAGATACTAAACGGATTTTTACATTTTTAGGAGTCTTCTTTTTCGACAACCCAACAGTAAATATATTTATCAAAAGTAAATGAGGCAAATAAACGCCTGAAAAGTGGGTGATTTTTCTCTTGGAGGAGCTATCACCTTCTACCAAGCGCGTCCTCATGTGGCGGATAGGGGAAGTACCCTTAGATATAATGACTAGCTGTGAATATCTGCCGGGAAAAAAAATGGCGTCCCTGCTTGTGAGCGGTTGGCAGCCATTCCCCGTATGAGGCGGGCGCTAAAACCAGAGTGGATGTTATACAAGTATTACATCTATTGAGAGGTTCTGGGGTGCGTATTTGTCCGTATTAAACGAAAACTTGATATAAACTTATTTAAGAGTTACAAATTTTATTCATAAACTTTCTCACCTCAAAAGTATTTACTTATAGTAATTGTAAGAACAATGTGTTTTTTCCTTGTGTGTATAGGGAAATCAAAAAGTTAATAGTGTTCAAAACTCTAATTATCTTAATATATTAACATAGGAGCCAAGCTATGTGCTCAGCATGATACTGACAGATGAACGTCGCCCACCAACTATTTAGTTCGTTTGAAAAAACTGGCTTGCTACGTCTCCTGAACTGAGGGCCAATTAAAAACCTTTTGAACTAATAGCATGAGGCGATATTAAATGTGGCGCCCTACTATTGGTCAATAAATGTTAGTCACCATCTTATGACACTTTTGTTCGCTTACTTTCATTTTTGGGTATGGGTATTTTCATTATTTGGGTATTTTTTAACTTTATAGGGTTTGCATGTTACTTGAACTTTTTCACTTAATTTATAGTATTATTAGCCTCAACCAAGAGTAAAGAAAAGAAATATATTCAGTCATATAAAACTGAACATGACATCTGAAATAAAAGCAAATCTTTTGAATATAAATAGAGCCAATACAAAGATTAAGGCCTAAGAGTATTGAACAAGACTACGCAGAACCAGCTGTATTCTATATATTTAGTCAAAATTGAAGCAGGCAATAAAAAAAAGAATTATAAAATATGACTAACCTTGTATTAAAATATATCCAAGCATCAAATGACCCTTTTTTATAACGCCTCCCTTCCCACGCTTAACAAACACGCATACATAAGTTTTGACCGTATATTCTAGTATCACTTTTACTATTCAAACAACCACCCACCTACCTGCTTTTCCACTACAAAAAAAAAAAAAATCCGGCCGGAACCCTTCCTCACCTCGCTTTCACAATTGTATTAAAATGACGTCCCTGTTGTTGTTTTTTTTTCGCATCCTTTAATAGATAGACCCCTCCCAACATTTTTGCATTGTTCAATCATTCGGCAATCAATGTACGGTATTGGGCACGGCACATCTTTCTTTAGACCATCAGGCCGAAAAGAAAAAAATAAAGCATTTTCCAAAGGCCTCAATTGAATGCGTTTTCTATCATTCATACCACATAACTAACCTCTTCCCAACTCACCATAGAAACACACACACACACACTCCATAGCATCCGTCAAAAACGTTACAAGCAGCTAAGAGTTAAAAAGAACTGGGTACGAAACGTTATGCGAATCCGTACGGCAGTTGCTGAGATCTCTTTATACATAAACGAAGGAATCAGGTGAATAGTCAGTCAGTGGTATTTTTACGCTTATAATGTAAAAAAAAACGACTTTACGTCGATCTGGTTAGGATTGTGTTTTTGTGTAGTGGGTGTCTAGACACCAAGATGGCAAAAATTTAATCTAACAAAGGTAACTTTAATATAAATATTGAGCTCCCTGTTTCAACAGTGGCGTAACGAGGGATTCGGTTGCTGGGGGATTGACTTCTTAAGGGGCCCATGCATATTGACATTCAACATCATACCATGATATTAAGGCATAATATTTTAAGTAAAAAAACCAATTTCGGAAACTCATTTGCCGGCCCCCTTAAATGGGGGTCTAGGAATATTTTCCATTTTGGCCCCCTTCACCCCCCCCCCCCCATAACTAGTCAACAGGGTTTCAATCATTATAATTGTCAATGGTCATAAATCTCATGTTTTTAAACAATGAGATACAAATATTAGTATATATAGAAGCAACATGAATTTGAAATCATATAGCTCTTGCAATAACAAGGAGAAAATGTTTAGAAGGTATAGAAGTGTATGAATACAAATTATAACTCTTTAAAAGTAAATACAAATCAAGTAAAAGTACAGTAACTTTGAAATAATTTTATATCTAAGTCGGTAAAAATTTTTTTGGAATGCAATTTTACTCCATCTGCAAGGAACCTACAGTGCACTAAGTCTCTGAATGTCATGTCTTTACCCTTAACTACTGACTTTTATAGACCTTTACGTCAATCTTTTGACCCTATTTTTCAACAACGTTTAAAGACATTAAAGAAACAGCGAGTTTGCAATAACCGTAATTAAAAGATATTTTGTCACGTCAGCTGACTTCTCCATCGGGAATTCCCCCTAATGCGTTTTTTTTTGTTGTGTTTTTCAGAATTCCCAGACTAATTAAAGGAAAAAAAATATTGGAGACGAAAGAACTTAAGACTTTGGGATGAAAGCGTTTTAAAGAGAAGGAACTACGTCAGAAATGTCCAATGTCTTAGGAACATGTTCTCGTGTTTTAATTTTGTCTCTGTCGGTTTTAAATATTGATACCAATGGTGACACTGTCGGAGAAACGCAAAACTAAAACTAATAATATGATAATAATAATAAAAAAATAATATAATAATATAATATGATAATAATAATATAATAATATAATGATAATGCTATAATAAAAATAAAAGAATCTAATTATAATATAATAATAGTATAATAATAATAATACTAATAATAAGTCATTGCCTTTAGATTTGAATATTAAGATAAATGTAAGACTTTTACGTGGGCCACGAAGACCCACATGTGACCTACATTTTTTGACACATGTAGAACGTTGTCTCTATTATGCTTTAGTTTTGTTTCGTTGGCTGCTTTGTAGTTAATTTTTTTTTTTTTTTTTTGCATTGCTTGTCTTCCAAGTCACGCGTTCTTCTTAAAGGCTACATCTGCCTCATCTCCATATCACCATACACCCCCCCTCTCCTATACCACCATTCTAGTGTCTAGTCCTAACAAAGTCCCTGATTTCCAACATTCCAATATTGCAGACCAACTCCTTCCTGACTTCCTCCCCCCCCCCCCCCTTTTTTTTTTCTCGCAACCATCAATAAAAAAAGAATGAAACAAATCTACTGTTCGGGTCAAGGGTCAAGACGTCTATCAAAACTCTCAACCATACCAGTCTATGTGACCTTAATCATAAGGTCGTGATAACCTCTGCGTTCAGTGATATACAGTTCTATAACCAGCCATTGCGACATTCACACAAGAAACGCAAAGTGATAGATGCTTTAAGGAAAAAGAATGCAGGGGAGATAAATGGAGAAAGAAACTGTAGGGATGATTCAATCTCCATTGAAAACAGATGTACCAGATATAATTAACAATTGTATGTCATACTTCGACGCTACACTACATAGACACCTTGGATAAGAAACACTTACTCCACAAAGATGCAGGCTTAAACGCTCTTCTTCGTTTTTGCTACATATATCGGAGAGTTCAGATCAGTAATCCTATATCTAAGATGAACCGCGCAGTGGTTTCCAGATCAGGCAGTTGTCCGTATAGCTTTTGTTCTATAGGAAGGGTTTTGGGGTGTGATTCCTGGATGAAAGCCTTGATGGGCGCCTTCAGCTTCAAAAGTCTTTTTATAATTTAATGTCTCTAAATGCGATCACCAAACAGTAGGGTACTACCATCAGACAATGACGTTACTTGACGTTTACTTGCGAATAGAAACAGGGCAAGGAGGATCATATAGCTATTGTGGAGATGGTTCTATGGAGACGTTAGTACAGAATTCTGTCTTGTAATAACTGTCAAAAAAGGTGTTAATAAAGTCAAAATAGGTGTTAATGAAGTCAAAATAGGTGTTAATGAATTGAGGATACAATTTATGGAAAGGTGGGGGGGGGGGGGATAAATTAAAATCAGCCAGGCTTTTAGTTCTAATACAGTAGTATTTGGCAAGCATCATGACACTAGGTCACTTGCAGAGTTTAATGTTGAAGACTGGTGGTAAGGACGTTCGCGGGGAATAGTTTTGGGTGCAAGCAGAAACGTAAGCAAGTCATTTGTTGATTAGCTGATGTAAAAGAGTTAATGTAAGAGAGAGCTGGTGTTAGGGAGCTGATGTAAGAGAGGGAGCTGAAGTAAGAGAGGGAGCTGATCTAGGAGAGGGAGCTGATGTAAGAGAGGGATCTGAAGTAAGAGAGGGAGCTGGTTGAGAGCTGATGTAAGAGAGGTAGCTGATGTAAGAGAGGGAGCCGATGTAAGAGAGGGAGCTGATGTAAGAGAGGGAGTTGATGTAAGAGAGGGAGCTGAAGTAAGAGAGGGAGCTGGTAGAGAGCTGATGTAAGATAAAGAGCTGAAGTAAGAGAGGGAGCTGATAGAGAGCTGATGTAAGAGAGAGAGCTGGTAGAAAGTTGATGAAAGAGAGAGAGCTGAAGTAATAGAGGGAGCTAGTAGATAGCTGATGTAAGAGAGGGAGCTGATGTAAGAGTGTTGATGTCAGAGAGCTAAATTACAAAAATTGATGTAATAGAGAGTTGATCTAAGAGAGATGAACTCCAATTGGTAGCAGGACTGGCAGGGCTGATTCTCCTGTAGAGTCTTGGATGTTCGGCGTAGTGCCTCATAGCTTCCATACAGGTCAAGTGACTCTGCAAACATATTCCCACTCAGCTCTCGAAGCTGCAGACACTCTTGCAAGGTGTGATCTAAGGGAGAGAGCTGATTTGATAGAGCTGATGTAAGAGAGCTGATGTAAGAGAGCTGATGTAATTATGCAAGAGCGTTGAGTTTCGCATTTTGTGATTGTGAGATTTTATTTGTATTCTTTTTTTTAAAATTATTTTTTGTTTTTTTCAGAATAAAAATAAAAGCTATACAAACAAATCTATAACTCTTAATTCCCCATTGAGAATTCCGTTCAACTTTGACTTTATCTTTTGATTATCAATTCTGAAATGGTCTTTATTATCTATCCAGATGTAGTTTCTTATATTGAATACAGTAATGAAATACCTCCTGATACTTTGAGCGTGTGAAACAAAAATACTATGTAGGTCTTGTTGTAGACCAATACAAATAAAATATATCGACTTCCATACCACAACGCAGAGACCAATCGTAAGAACCCATTTGAGTCATGTGACCCACTTTGGCATTCCACAAGTTCTTCCAGAAATTCTCTTAGACATCACTGCGCCCTCTGGTGGAATAACAGACGGAAAGGGGCGACAACCGCAACTTGCCTCATTTGTCAAGTTTTAATTAGACCTGGGTAACGCGGAAAAAAAATGGCGCATACGTGGGTGTGGGGATGATGGTGTGAGGGGCGCTTGGGGTTTGCACCCTCAGGGAAATTTAAGGCTCTCAATACGTCGAGTGACCTGAAAACGCGTCGCTTGTGTCATAAAGATGTCACTTTTAGAATCGAATCTGTTTGGTAATTACGTAAAGTGGCGTATAAAAAATGGGACATATCCGAGATCAGAATACATAGACATATAGGCTTACTAATAAACAAATAAAATCAAATAAAAAAAAAAAGGGTAATAACAGACCTATTTATCTATACATAATTCAGTGTTTATATTTTGTCAAAAACTACTGAAATGGTAAACGAGCCGACACATAATTTTTTTAATTACTAGTATCATTGGGACATATTCATCATTAGACTAAATGACATCTTTAGTGAAATGACATTTAAAAAAGCAAGGACATCTTGTAGAGCAGTAACATTAGTAGGCGCAATTCACATCATTAGGTCAAATCATATCATTAGGCGAAAAGACATCTTTCGGCGAAATAACGTCTGCAGCGGCATAAGGGATATCGCCATGAAAGACACACATTGTAATGCGACATAAGGGATATCGCCATGAAAGACACACATTGTAATGCGACATAAGGGATATCGCCATGAAAGACACACTTTGTAATGTGGCATAAGGGATATCGCCATGAAAGACACACTTTGTAATGTGGCATAAGGGATATCGCCATGAAAGACACACATTGTAATGTGGCATAGGGATATCGCCATGAAAGACACACATTGTAATGTGGCATAAAGCATATCGCCATGAAAGACACACATGATAATATGAAACGAAAATTTTGACGAACTATTTTTGGACTTTTTCGGCCTAAGTTTTTTGTTGATACACAGTGTAAAAGTAAAATTCAAACAAGAAAAGTAAAAAAAAATACTTAAAAAAAACAAAGCTTTTATTAAGTGTTATTGTAGCAATTAGTTTTGATCAGTCATGTAATTAAATGTGTAACATATATACACTAAAAATAATAAATCTGTACTTTTACTTCGACCGTTAAAGGCGCCCCCCCCCCTCCACGAAAATGTTTTGAGGACCATCTTAGGCGCCAACTTGTCTTAGATGACATAGAAGAGAGCACCTGGATGCATGCGGCTTCAGAACTAGACAGCTGGAGGTCACACCCACAATGGTGGCGGGATACACATTTGAGACCAAAAAAAAAATCCGATTTCTACGACAGACGCAGACGACGAGAAAATCGTAATCGACCACATGCGGACAATGGTTATGCTTGCCCTGGATGTGGCAAAATATGGAGGTCAATACTGGTGCTGAGTAGCCACGAGCTGTACTGCATTCCTGATTAATTTTGGGACTCGAAGACATGCCTTATTATTATTATTATTATTTCATGCTTTTAGCTTTCTCAATGAGGTATGATCCTCACACTATCTGGAACAGTTGGTAAAAGGGGGGGGGGGTGGAGTGAATTAAGGGGGTATATGTACATTAAATGTTACCATGATCGCTTTTAAATGCTTTTTATATTTAAAAAAAAATTGTTATGCTTGAATTCAAACTCAAGGACTCGTTTCTCCTCAAGCTCCTCAAGCCTTCTCAAGCTCCTCAAGCCTCCTCAAGCTCCTCAAGCCTCCTCAAGCCCCTTCTCTTTGTGCTTTATGACATATTTTTAAAACACCATACTACTATTTAATTGAGGGAAAAAATAGTTATGTGTCTTAATTAATAAAACGGTTTTCATCCTAATATGATTTTAAAGTAAAAATTTTCTAACGGAAAGCCTGGTCCCCGCTAATAGACACTTCCAGACACTGAATCCCGACAGACGGTGATAGCCAGTAGGCTCAATGTTATGAATTATAGAAGATCAGAAAAAATAAATATAACGTTAAGAAAAAAAGAACGCTTTTACATAACTTCCTAGCTTGGCAGGTGTGGTTGAAAATAGTTTCTTAAATATCTTCATTTACCATGCCCATTGTTTCTATACTCTTAGATCTAGATCTGGGTCATTATCTATATATAGCCTCTAATTGATTTTGGTCATGGGAGTGTAAAAACTATAAATCTTGACAAATGAAGATATCCGATAGGTTTAATGCTTTGATTGCTTGGAGGTCAGAAAAATTAAATTGGGATGTGTGTGTATGTGTGTGTGTGTAGGGGTGTATTTTCGGATATATTCCTTACTGTATAGACCTATTTGAACCAAAAGACAATATTTAAATATCTTCATTTACTATATATATTCTATATATTCCAGAACTCTAGTTCTAGTCCAGCCTCATTATTAATTCATTGGTAATGGGAGTGCAAAATTTCCATATCCTTTATCTCTGGGGCCAACCTCATTTATAAACAAGATGAAAGCCTGGACGTTGATTATGGTCAGAACAAAGTCGCCAATGCAGCAGTTTTCCCCCTACCCACGCAATTGGGGATGATTAACGTTGTACTGTCTGATGCAGGCTACCTGAGGATCCTTGCTCTTCATTTTCACCCGAATCATGTTCTAAATAAACAATATTTTTTTTTTTAATTTATGTACTGGTATTTAACAATTATGCTAATGGTGAAGGAACATTACTAGCATTCCTCCGTTTAAGTTTTGGAGATGCAGAAATATGCAAATGAGCTCTTAGTTGTGAGTAAAGTGTCAAGGGACATAATCTAGAGAGTTATTTATTTATGTCTTGACAGATAGCTTGCGTTAATGTTTACATTGGCCGGCTTCGTATTTTGTGTTTGTTTATCATACTCTTAGAACTTTTTATGTAAGCTTTTTAGTGTATCCGGTGTACAAATTGTTGATAAGCTATATTTTAAAAAAAGATATATGATAATTTGATCATCCTTTTTTTACAAATATAGAAACACATTTTTTTTTGTTAGTTTTCCATTTATGACATATGGGCAATCGGTTCCATACATCATACGTGAGTATACAAAAAATCTTTTTTTTTAAATAACAAAGCTTAAAGGCGAATAACTGTTCTTAAAAGTATATCTACCAAAACTATACCTACCATAAATGTATAAGCTAATTACCAATAATTAGTTGACTAACTGAATATTTCGTTAATTGATTCATACTTTGTTATGTACAATAAATAACTGTTTAACTCTCCGTAATTATTTTCCTCTCTTCGATAGTGTTATATATTTTTCTCATTTGTATTTCACTCTCCTGTTTAGAATAAACTTCAATAACTTTTGTGTTTGCTATCAGAAAATGTTATATTTGGTATTGAATTATAGGAGAATGTTTGCCCTTTTTTTACACAACACAAATTCAAGTTTATAAATCCAAAATCAATTTAGTTTAGTGGGGGTCAAATCAACGTTGTTATTGTCAATTAGGAGAGATAGGTTAAAGTATCAACTTGATCGGAGGAAGAAATAGAATTACTAAACCCAACAAATTTAGCTATATCTGTGAATACTGAAGCATTAGTTTGCCTAGTTGCTATTAAAAATAATGAATTAGCAGTAATTAATTGTCTAATTTTTTAAAAATTGATTCATGTCTTGTCTATGTCAATGAATTATTGTGTGAAATTTCAACTTGATCCGAGAATGAGTGCAGCAGAAATGACGTTTGCACACTTTTTACCAGACAGACAAAAGTACAGATAGAGTGAGTGCATATAAGCTTTATAAAAACAACAACAAATAGGTAACAAACTAGTGGTAATATAAAAGTCTTACTATGTCTTAGAACAGCGATTCTCAACCTTTTTAGTTCCGCGGCCCCTTTTCACAATTTCTCACTCTGTGGTAGACACTCCCCCCCCCCCCCCCCCCAACCGTAAAGTTATCATTGTTTTCATTGTTTTTCGCTAATGTTCTACAGATCTATTTTCATGGGTTGCTCCATTATAAAAAAATATAATCGGCAAAAACATGATGGCATATTACTGGGTAATAAACGGATGTGGTGTGCTTTTTAATGACCTGGGCAAATCTTCACCATTGAAACAATACCTGGGATTCCACAGCGTGGCATTTTGCCGCACCGTTTGATGGCAAATCATTGAAACTGTTATAAATGTTAATGCTGTGACGATTAAAATGGTTGAAATTCTTCTTCTTCGGTTTTTTGTAGCATATTATCTCCGAATGACAATGATAGTAAACAAAATAGTAACTAATAAGTTTCTTTTTAAACAAACATTTTTTTCCTTATGGGTCTTACGCGATCCCTTGAAAATCGTCATTCGACCCCTAAAAGGGTCGCAACAAACAGGTTGAGAACCCCGTCTTAGAACATAAAAAAAATTTTTAAAAAAAGGCAAGACAGCTAAGTAGTGGGTAATACACGAGTCATAATAAGAATGTCAACTTCTGCGCATTTAGTTTTATCTGGTGGCAACACGGAAGTTGAATGTAGCGTCCTTGGCATTGTTCAATAATAAATAGTTCGTGATGCTTGCAATAGCTCTAGGAAGTAACGTCATACCTACTGAATGTTTGGCGTTCAGTGATCATAAATTAATTAGTGTCTGAAAGGAGAAAGTCTACAATTTAAAAAAAAAAAATTGAAAAAAAGTCAACACTTCAAAAAGAGAGTCATATTTCTCAGCACGCCCGACACCTGGCGGAATATCGTCTGCTTATGTAAAGAGCGAGGATGAAGCAAATAAGACAAATAACAGGCACAGTTTTTAACTAGAGACCAACATAGAAAATAAAATTAGTAATAATGACAATGTTTTCGCTTCCGAAGATTAAGAATGATTACAAGGAACATGTATATTTGCTGCCCAAATTTGATGCAAACTAAATCGTTGACCTCCAGTTGTCTATTTAAGTCATAAAATATGAAAGAAATCTACATAAAGATGTGTTTAAACAGTCAGTTTAATCAAAGAAAACTAGTATGTCATTATAGAGACAGATTTACTACTGCTACACATAGACATTCATTCAATAGTACAAGCCAAGAAAAACATTTGTCAGTGAAACACAGCACTGAAATAAGTCAGTGAAAGAAGAAAGTAAAACAAAAAGTGAAACAAATTAGTGAAGCAAAAAAAAAGTGAAACAAAGAGGTGAAACAAATGATTGAATCGAAAAAGTTATAAAAAAAAACAACAACCAGTAAAATTATACTGGAATCAAAAAAGAGAGAAAAGCAGCGAAACCAATCAGTGGAACGAAAAGGAAAAATAAAACAGTGAATCAAATCACTGAAATAAAATCAGTGAAACAAATCAGTGAGACAATAAAGGAAAATAAACCAGCTAAACAAAAAGTCAAACAAACCAGTGAAAAAATCATTGAGACTAATTTGAAACAAATTAGTGAAACAAATCAGTGAAACAAATAAGAGAAACAAATCAGAGAAACAATCCAGCGAAACAAGTTATTGAGTCTAATTTGAAACAAAAAATAGTGAAACAAATTAGAGAAACAATCTAGTGAAACAAATCATTGAGTCTAATAACAAAAATAGGGAAACAAAACTGAAACAAGCCATTGAAACCAAACTTGTAACAAACCAGCGAAACGAAATCCGTGAAACAAACCCAAGAGCTAGATCTGTGTTTATTTATCAAGTGGTTAGAGGCATTATATTCAGGCCTAAGTTTAAATCTAGCCACCTTTCCCCCCCACTCAACATTCATTGAATCTCTTCTTCGAAACCAGAAACTCACGCCAAACCGTAACAAGGCCAGGTGTGCTATGATTGCAGGTCACTTGTTAGGAAGGTGCGATAGAGTGTAAGCAAGGGCCGAAGTATGTTTTAAGGTAGCAGGCTCATGAGAAATACTGACCAATATTAAGACACACAGAAGCAGACTAAAATGTTCATTAATTTCATTCTATTTATTCACAGTTGTGTTACAATAGAACTTAATATAGTCTCACGTTATTCTGAAATTAATTCATTCACAAATTTCTTCTCTTTTCTCTCAATCATGTTAAAAAGAAAAAAACAATACTGAAAGATGTACTTCTTATATTTATGTCAAATAATAAAGCTCGGAGTATCCTTATTTTAAAATTTAATCAGGAGTGGCCCGAATGAAAGCTGGATTAATTAAATATATAAAAGAATAAAAACTTTGAGTCAAAAATCCTGGCAACATTGTGACGCAATAAGGTCAGGCAAAGCTTGCGGTTTAGCTAGGAGTTTTAATTAAATAAAATACATGTTCCGAGGCCTCTACACAGGAAGTTATTCATGAGCAGGGCATTGGTTAGAGGTCTGAACTCAAGAGAATTCTTGAATATTTTGTATGTGCTAGTTGCGTCACAATCTGCTGCTAGTACGCAGACGTCAAGGCAAAATACGTTTTAATATAGGTCGGTGGTTTTAATACAATTTAGGTTGCATATCTGCAAATGAAAAACAGGAAAGGCGGATAACGAAACTAGATTACAAAGAGAGTTTGTGTGTGTCAAGAAATCTCTGGAATCTTGAAGACACCTCTTTAAAGTGTGGCGTGACATTTCATTTGGTTATATGACATTACATTTCTATGCCACCTCCATAATGTGTGATGTAGCATTTCTTTGAGTTGTGACATGACGCCTCGATAAATTGTGACATGACAACTCTTCGAATTGATCAACATTTGCTATGTGTTCACAGACTTCTAGGGCCCAAGTAGTGTCCAAACGGAGTTAAGAGATATAGAAATCTGGGGAAGGTACTGAAGTAGTTAAATTACCATTGGCATCATTGTGTAAAGGAAATACTATTCCTGTGTACATTTTTAATGATGTGTACATAATGTATGTGTACGTTCCATACTTACTTACCTGTGTTAATGACTTACTAGACAGCAAACACAGGAGCTGAGAGAAGAGAGAGAGAGACAGAGAGAGAATGCAAGGTAGAGAAAGTCAAGAGAAATAGAAAGACAGAGAGAAAGAGAGAGACCGACAGGGAATAAAAGCAAAAAAAAAAAAATGTACAAAAAAAAAGTGAAAACAAAAAGATCGCGCGTGAGAGAGCGATATAGAAAGAGATAGAGTAAAACGGAAATAAAGAGAGATAATGAAACGGAGATAAAGAGAGAGAGAGAAATAATGAGAGAGACCCATTCCATTCCCTAACATCACTTGCTCTATAAGATACAGTTAGTAAAATCATTAAATTTAGAAATCTTTAGGAGAGAAGACTCAAAAGTCAAGTAGCAATTATACATAAACAATCTTCAAACTCAGAAACAAAACCTAATAAAATACTCAGACACAAAGATAAAAACACATTCCTCGTTCCATAGGTTAGGCAAGATAGTCCTTCCTCTTTAGTACTATTAGAGCATGGAATGCTTCGTCTTACTGACGAACTACTTAGGACAGGACCATTTTGAAAGAAGTACACACACAAACAACGGTATTGGACAAGAGCGCAGCGCGGACAACACTCTGAGGCATACAGAAGGACTTGACAGAAAATTATAACAATATACATGAGGAAATGTTTGTCACACGCCACATAGAACTGTTGTAGACCTGCTGTATCATTAAACAATTTATCGTCGGACACTGTCAACGGAACTACAGTTTTGTTTCACTTCGACGAATCACAGTGGCAGATACATTACATTTCGATACCGATAACGAAATATACAAAAAAAAAGGGGGGGGGGGGGATATCCTCCGCCATGTTTCCTCACCTTATTTAAATACACGCCATATTAGTCGCCACCCCCTCCCTCCTTTGACAAAAAACAAAAGAGAATGGCGCCAAATCCCTATCAGTATTACCGAAGCCCCCCCCCCCCCCAACCCTGTAAAGTACACAAATACGTCATTACAACTTGAGTTGGTAGTTGAGTCACGTTATACACAGCAACATCACGGCCGATGAGCAGAACATATCGATTCTGGTGTTATCGTTAAAGTTCTTTCAAACTCTAGTCACGTGGCACTAAAAGCTGAAATAGTAACTAAAAAAAAAAAAGCTTAAAAAAAGCATTTTGGTCAGCAGCGAGAAAACGTTAAACTTAACCAATGACGGCACCGAAAGGTTTAGAGCCTCACTAATATTTAAACTAGTGCTCACACGTAGAAAGTCTCGCACAACAAGGTTACATGAATTCTAATCCCCTCCTTCCCCCCCCCCCCCTCTATTTCTCTCAATAGTGTACGTCTGTTTGTTTCGTATGTTCCTTCAGAGTTGAAGATAATCTACTTCCTAGTCGAAACCTCCTGCAGGACGACGGGGGATGGCAGCGGGCAGGGATTGAACTCGGGACCATCGATGAATCTGTCCAGCGTGCAAACCGCACGACCAGGCATCCATTATATATATATATATATATATACATATATGCATATAAACTGTGAAAGCAAATTTTTTTATTCATAGAGTATGAGTGAAGGAAAACCTATCTTTTTCTTTCCTTGTTTTTTCACTACCAATTATCCTTTAACTGAAAATCTAGTTGGACCTATTTCTCCTCCTATCTTCAAATACTGTACGCCCTTACCCTACGCCCCACCTTACTCCACACCTCGCCGTTTTCAGTATAAGCAAATCAATGAGTGGAAACTGTGCCCTGCTAAAGACAGGAAACAAGGAACGAATGGATTCAAGCAACGTTGAGTAATTGCAGGAGTGGGGACTGCCTGTCTGAAAGTCGCGGGTTCAAGTCTTGGAGAAGGAGTCTATATGCTTGTTTTTGTCCTACTCGTACCTAGGGGGGGGGGAGGCTGGTCAAGAGTTCCAGGGTTACCTTAAGAGCACTGCTGAAGAGAAGGAGTTTGATCGTTGTGCTGGCCACAAAAGCACCTTAGTGGACCGAGTGAATTAATCATTATCTCCCTTATCACCGTTGACATTCAAACTGGTGAATTGAACATTACCTCCCTTTATTGTTACCTCCCTTTATTGTTGCCTCCCTTTCTTGTTGCCTTTATTGTTTACCTCTACACGCATAATAACAAGTTGCTTAAAGACACCTCAAAGAAAATGCATTTTTTAAATCTATTGTTATAACATGTTCGCTTAATGTAATTCTTCCTCTATAAACACACTTTGATTACGTACACATGTGTTCAAACCTGTCCAGTATACTTTGGTGAATCCTTCATAAAATCCAGACCTCGTTATTGTGCAATGATCAACAGAGATCTAATCGAGCCACAAATCGATCTTTATAAGTTGGATGATTTTGTTTTGATCTGTTCAACTCACAGATACACACACAGCTCTAAAACAAACTACTCAACTAGGAAAGTATAACAAAACAAAACAAGATGACCATGAAGGTAGCACGCGCATAAATTTACTGAAAAAAAAAAGAAAGAATTGAATTTTGTAAATCCGTTCAAGAATAAAACCGCACACACACACACACAGAGTGGACGAAAAGGTTCAACACGTTGAATTAAACACTGCATTCCATGGCGTGGGGCCTAGGTAACATTTCCCGATATGACGTTTGGTTACTCGGATAGAGAGAGGGAGAGAGAGAGAGACGAGGACATGATAGAGAAAATGAGAGAGTCCTTTTTTTTTCTTTCTTTTCCATACGTTCCTTCACTCCCGGTCTGAGTTGGAACCAAAGCGGGCGCGCGGTTCGAACGTGCGTGAAATCGTGGATTGGTCAACATTAACGACAATTGGTAGGGCGCCG
Source organism: Biomphalaria pfeifferi (assembly GCA_030265305.1). NCBI lineage: Eukaryota > Metazoa > Mollusca > Gastropoda > Planorbidae > Biomphalaria > Biomphalaria pfeifferi. Next base: position 1,055,123 of record JASAOG010000225.1, read on the forward strand.
GGAGGGGCGGAGGATGGAGGAGGTGGCAAGAGATCATTAAGGGCGTGAGCAAGGGTGCCGAGGTCAGTGCGAATTAGTCGCCACGGGTTGCAACTTAAAATGGTGGTTGTTTTTTCTTATTATTATTGTTTGTACTACAATTTAATATCTAGACACGATTGTTGGTTAGAGGTAGCAGCAATACTTCAGAGAGAAGGGGGGGGGGGGGGAGAGGAATGAAAGAAATGAAGAGCTAGAAAAAGAATACAAGAGAAGTGAAGAGATAGAGGGAGATGGAAATAAGATGTGAAGAGAGAGAGAGAGATGAAATACGATGTGAAGAGAGAGAGAGATGAAATACGATGTGAAGAGAGAGATAGATGAAATAAGATGTGAAGAGAGAGAGAGAGATGAAATACGATGTGAAGAGAGAGAGAGATGAAATAAGATGTGAAGAGAGAGAGAGAGAGAGAGAGAAAGAGCAATGAAATAAGATGTCAAGAGAGAGAGAGAGAGCGATGAAATAAGATGTGAAGAGAGAGAAATAGATGAAATAAGATGTGAAGAGAGAGAGAGAGAGAGATGAAATAAGATGTGAAGAGAGAGAGAGAGAGAGATGAAATAAGATGTGAAGAGAGAGAGAGAGAGAGAGAAAGATGAAATAAGATGTGAAGAGAGAGAGAGAGAGAGAGAGAGATGAAATAAGATGTGAAGAGAGAGAGATAGATGAAATAAGATGTGAAGAGAGAGAGAGAGAGAGAGATGAAATAAGATGTGAAGAGAGAGAGAGAGAGATGAAAAAAGATGTGAAGAGAGAGAGTGAGAGAGAGATGAAATAAGATGTGAAGAGAGAGAGAGAGAGAGAGAGAGATGAAATAAGATGTGAAGAGAGAGAGAGAGAGAGAGAGATGAAATAAGATGTGAAGAGAGATAGAGATGAAATAAGATGTGAAGAGAGAGAGAGAGAGAGAGAGAGATGAAATAAGATGTGAAGAGAGAGAGAGAGAGATGAAATAAGATGTGAAGAGAGAGAGAGAGAGAGATGAAATAAGATGTGAAGAGAGAGAAATAGATGAAATAAGATGTGAAGAGAGAGAGAGAGAGAGATGAAATAAGATGTGAAGAGAGAGAGAGAGAGAGATGAAATAAGATGTGAAGAGAGAGAGAGAGAGAGAGAAAGATGAAATAAGATGTGAAGAGAGAGAGAGAGAGAGAGAGAGAGATAAAATAAGATGTGAAGAGAGACTGAGAGAGAGAGATGAAATAAGATGTGAAGAGAGAGAGAGAGATGAAATAAGAAAGTAAAAAAAAAGAGAGAAAAATAAAGAAGATAATCTTATCTTCTTATCTTATATAATACAGACGTTACTTCAAAAAAGAAGATGTTTACGTCCTACGTCTCATGCCTTTAGTCATGCTTATTAACCAATGACCTAAACTCCGCCAAGTCACTGGTTTTCCTGTCTAGCTCAGGCAACCCATTCCATGCTCTAATAGCACTAGGGAAGATGGAGTATTTGCACAAATTTGTCCTAGCATATGGGACGAGGAATGTGCCTTTATTTTTGTGTCTTTCAGAGTATTTTATTAAATTTTGTTTTTGTATTTGAAGATTATGATTCAGTGTTTTATGTATAATTGCTACTTTACTTTTGAGTCTTCTGTCCTGAAGGCTTTCTAACTTTAGTGATTTTACTAAAAGTGTTACTCTAGTCAAATGTGAATATTCGTTTGTTATGAATCTCACTGCTCTGTTCCAGTTTCTTAATGTTATCTTGAGTTGAGGGGTCCCAAACAGAGGTTGCATATTTTATTATTGGCCTAACCAAGGTTAAATAACATTTTAGTTTTATGTTCATATTTGATTTATAGAAATTTCTTTTAATAAGCCCTAATGATTTGTTTGATTTTTTAATAGTTTCATCAATATGTGGATTCCTTGACAGTTTTTCATTTATTATAACACTTGTATTTTTGCGTTTTTAGTCTGTGTCACTGGTTCACCACGAATAATACAAGTGGAATTGATTTGTTTTAGTTTTGTGTTACTCTTAACAACTGACATATTTCTGGGTGGAAAGACATGCTCCGATTTGATTCCCATTTCTGTAATTCATCTAATTCTCTTTCTTAAATTTCTGTATTGTCTTTATTGTTCTATATATATAGTATATGATATATGATAAGAGAGATAAGAGAAAGAAAATGAAACGGAGAGAAATAGAAAGCCAGAGAAAAACCAGACACTCATTTTCTCATTTTAACAAATAAAAGTCAAAGAAGAAGTCAAGTAAAAAGAATAAAAGGGATTGAATGAGAGAATAGAGAGTTTTAGATTTGGCTGACGTATGGGCAGAATATTCTATTTAATCTCTAGTACAGGCACAAAATACCAATGATTTATGTATAGATCAAAAGATCTTATTGCCGCTCAGATTCGCATTTAAAGCTCGTACAGATGTTCTATTCATTCCTCAGGTGCTCGCTAAGACGAAGTTTCAACAAACTCGCAACATTAACACATTTGTCAAAAACTGCAAGCTTTCGATTAAACTTTTATATTTTTTACTTCTGTTTTTCCCTTAAAAGGCTTCAATGTTTTATTGTATATTGAGATATTTTTGTAAAAATATAAAAGAAAATCTAAATCGACCGCCTGCGGACAATAGTGGCAAAATATGTAGGTCACGGCTGGGACTGCGCAGCCACGGGAAAACTGAATTCCTCACTAATCTTCGGACTCGAAGATTAGCCTTTTATATATATATATATATTTTCCACAATGAATTAGGATTATAATTTTTAAAAAAAGGGTAGAGACTGAAGTATGTGTGTGTGAGTGTATGGAAAATGTGTGGGAGTGGTGGCCACGATCAGCCTGGGTCAATGTCAACTTAATTTTCATCTGTGTGAATTTTTCGCCTTCTTGCATGCTACCCCCTTAAAGTAGTAAGGCTTAATTAAAACGCCCTCTGGCATGTCGCACGACTTAGTTGGGTCGAAGCGATGAATGAGGTTTAAAATTTAGTGTGGAAATGTTTTTATGTTTTTTAAGCAGCTTCCAGGGTGTCACACTCTGAATAGGCACTGCGTTGCTAACCTATTCTAAAACTTTTTTTATTAAAATAAAGTGAACTAAAGTTATGAAAATTGAACAGCCGTAGGATGCCACTCTAAACATTAGAGAAAAAAAGATGTCTATGCAGCTATTTATTTCTCTTTAGAAAAGACTAATAGAATTAGTAGTAAAGTCAGGGGAATGCGATGAACCTCACGGCTTGTGTCACAGAAGATGAGCGTAAACCAATGCGACCAGAGACTACTAAAGTCTTTTAATTGAGAGGATGAGATCAAATATACTACTTGGAAAGAAAATGTTATATTGTGTCCATAAAATAAATTCAAATAGCCATCTTGAGACATTTCGATTTATGGGCAAAATGGTGTAGAGCTCGTTTGTTTCTAAGGCCGATGATGAACTAGTGTCGTGTTGGCCAGCACAACCACCAATCATTACAGCTGACTGGACTCAGGGGGCGAAATGTAGATCTCGAAACTTAAATACTTGGGTTTCATTTTGTTGAAAACAGAGACTATATAATACTTAGCCACGTCAAAAAATTCATGCCTATTACGGGACTAGCTATTTAGCCCGGCTTTAATACAGGTTTATTGGTATTTATGTTCATGGAATTCAACGTACCATTAAAACATGGATTACCTTCCCTTCAAGTTTCATTACAATGTAGCCATAAATATGCAATCGAATAATCCATTTTAAAATTAACAAATATGTTTATTTTCAAGTGTTAGTAGTTTTATTTTTATATATCGCACTACGTTTCGGAGAAATTAATTATATAGACATTGGTGGCTACAGTTAATGATACACTGGTTTATGGCAAATAGTATGTTGCTTCTTTTAACTAGAGCTCAATAATATAAAGCTTTCTATAGCTACACTAAAATAACAAATCGCCATTTTGAATCAAAATATCCATTTCAGGAAGCTATATGTAGATACAGTTTTAAAAAACAACAACACAGTGCTAGGTGTAGCTATTAACTAAATTTAGTGGCAGAGCTGTTAAACAAAGGTATTATACATTTCTTTTTCTTTTCCTTAGCTTCATTTTTTAAAAATTAGGACTCGGCTCTTGCCAAAGTAAACCGTGGTTTTACGTTTCACGTCTGCTATTAATTTTGATGAAAAACGAAATTAAATATTGATTTTATATTAAAAGATTTTTTGGAAAGTTAGAGAATGAGAAAAATGGTTTTTGGGTAATTTTGGTTCACAGTTTGTTAGTCGGTCAATAGAGAGGGGGAAAAAAACTTAAAGAAAGATATCCAAAACCAAAAACCAATGTAATGTGAAACCTAACGCTAACTGTTGCTATATCAGATTTTAAATGTTTCGCTATATTGAAACGAAAATTATTTCCACTTCGTAAAGGCTTGTATATAATATATTGTTATAAACCTGGTGGTGGCACAGAGGGGGGTAGTGGTGTGAGTGTAGTCAGCCGATGCAAATCGCCCCAGGCCAGCGCTAGACGAGCGGTCAACCGTGACGAGTTCCGACGTCAGCCGAGTCGAGTGTCAACAGGACGGTTCGGGAAGGATCGGCGATGTGAGTAGAGCTCAGGAGCGTCACGAGGGATGTAGTCATCTGATCACCCAGAATGGTCCAGCGACGTTCTGTCCGGTTCTAGAAGGCCAATAGGGACCCTATATAAAGAGAGGATGTGTCGCAGTCAAGACGGTTCAGAAAAGGGGTTCACGACAGAAGGTTCAGCACAGTTCAACGGTGTGGTTCTGTACAGAGCATTACGACGGTTCAGTGCGGAGTACTGTCAAGTACAGTTGAGACGTATTGATCTTGGTCTGTGATCGAGTCCGACACAACGAGCCTAGTGTGTGAAGTCAGTCCTGAACTGTTGAACCCAGTGCAAGCCCGGAACGAGACGGAGAGGCCAGTGCAAGAGTTGATACGGCGGTACGGTGTTATCGGAGAGATATTTGTACAGTGTACGTGTTGCCAATTGTACAGCATCGGCTGTTACTTATTGACATTAAACTGTTACGTTACTTTGGAGACCTGAGTTGTCAACTTCTTTTAGTTGGTGGTGTATGGTGCAGTTTGCAGAGAGCCTGGATAGTGAGATTCGTAACAATATGTATTATAAATATACACAAAGAAAAAAAAGATAGATAGATAGGTAGGTAGGTAGGTAGGTAGGTAGGTAGGTAGGTAGGTAGGTAGGTAGGTAGGTGGTAGATAGATAGATAGATAGATAGATAGATAGATTCTGCTATGAAGCGCTCACATATACATTTCCTACATTCTATTCAATACCCGCATCATTGTTGAATATCTGTAAATCAACTGGAAACTGTAGTTTGCATAGTACGGAAGTTTCTAGGAGTCGAGTAACTCCGGTCTAGGTCCGGATATGGCCCGTGGTCCGTTGGACGGACATCGCGGACCAATTCAAAATATAGCAAGCAAAGAAAAGAAAAAAAAGTAATTAAAAGAGCTTATCTTATGGGAATACCTCCACATTTACAGCCATATATCTCAATACTGTAAGAATTATTTCCCTTTTCGTTATCGAATAAAATTAATTACGAGTATTTAATGTACTATTTGGTTAACTTTTTGATTGATTCATGTCAGTTGGTGAAAGCTTTGTAAGAACTTTTTGTTTTAAATAACTTCTCTAAAATAGTTCTTTTTATAGTAATAGCCATGAGTTATGTGAAGTTAAGAGAATTTAATTGTACCACTTTAATTTCTTTCGGGGGTGGGGGAGAATCCGTTTAGGATTTCCAGACATTTGTTCGCAAAAAGAAGAATAGAAAGAAGGATAAGCCCAAAAAAGTAGGACTCAAGAAAAAAATATAAAAAATTTCAGGCAACCCATTCCATGCTCTGATAGCACTAGGAACAAACTCTAGGTATGGGGGCCATAAGGGGAGAGTGATGTTTGGTCATTTAATAATTGAAAACATATACTGAAATCCATGGAAGCTATCCATTGCATTAGCGCTGGGCACCGTGACCTTTTCTCATAATGAAAATGTAACACATTTTTAATTAAGTATATAGTGGATATTGGATATTTACATAATAGGCAGAAGTATGAGAATATTAACTGATACTAGTATATGGCGGCATGGGATAACCTAGGTGTATTGATGAGAACCTAGTTATCCATAAAATGTTACAAAAAAAAATGCCCGAGAAATATTGTTTTCTTTGTCCTTTTTAAAAATGTACTTATATAATTAACAAAACATACATTTGCTTAGTCATTCTTCAACCTTATGATCTTCTTGGAGATGACCGACATGTCGTAGAGCTGCCATAAAGGTGTGAACATTTGATATATTTAATACATACGATTGAAAAAGCGCAATCTTTTTGTTATTTTAATGCTACTTTTGCTAAATTCCTATATATAATTTCAGGTAATAGAGAATTTTTTTTTACTAGAAAATCAGCTTCAAACTTTATGCATTCAGAACATCTACTTTAAAAAAAAAAAAAAAATAACATCTATATTGAAAAAGACTCGTGTACTTTTTCTTTTCATAGCGTAGCGCACAATCAAATACATCGGGCTTGTTAAAATTAGAACAAACATGAGACACCTAAAGTTCGGTTTTAAGAACCTGGAGGCTCTGGATAAGAGTTTTTGTTGAGTACACTTTATTCAAAAGCTTTAATAAAAATCTGTTTATTAATAAACATACTTTATATCTAATAGCACGTGCCATATAAAATAAAGTACTTGTAAATTAAATTAAATTTTCCTTCTTTAAAATAAAAAGAAATGATTTAATAGGTATATTTTTGTATCAAAGAAAAAGTAAATTATTACGGTTTACGCAATGTAGTAAATGCGGATCTACTGTTCTGTAAGATTTAAATTATTATCGGTAAAAATGCGGAAAAAAATTTCTTTAAAAAACGTAAATTGCACAAACGTAAAATGTGGAGTTTTTCTTTATTGTGAATTCCCCTTTGTTGTGGAGGTCTCTGGGCAGTAGCTCCGCCTGCCCTCCTATAAATCCGTTCCTGCAGACCAATAACAAACATAATATAAAAGCATAAAGATATAACAAGCATTTACTTCAGTTAAGTCCATAATCTGGTAGACTACTCTATCCCATAACTCTAGCTACATCTATATGCTTCTTTTTTTTCTTATTATCGGGAAAACACGTATGCAATCATACATAATCAAACACAACATCAATCAAAATACGAAGCGAACTATCAACCACGCAATCCAACGTATAACCATGTCATAATCGGATTCTTTTTTTCCCAACAAATTTCTAAAACATCGCAGCGACAGGTAACGAGTCCGTTAAGCTCTTCTGTTACGAATCGGAAGCGAAAAGAGTCTATTATGATGCGGCTGTAAAGCCCGGCTATTGTGTCAGATATGATGAATCGTAGTGTTTAGGGACTCTTATTCAAGAGCCTCGCTTTGAATCTTACCAAACCAAAAAACAAAACAGAATGCATTACAAAACACGAGTTGTCTTCTCATTAACATTATAACACTGGATAAGATACTTCAATATATTTCACATTTAGCATTTACAGTATGCGTTTAATTCGTGCACAGAGAATGAGCGACATAGGTCAATGCAGTATTACTAGGAAAGAAAAACATAGGTCAGGGTAGTATTACAATAAAAGAGAAACATTGATGAGGGCAGCATTACTAGAAAAGAGAAACATAGATCAGGCCAGTATTACAAGGTAAAAGAAACAGAAAAAACAGACTATGAAATATAGGTCAGTGCAGAAAAAGGCGTCATAGGTCAGTGCTGCATTGTAAGATTTCGCTTTCGATCAATGTAGTTTCAAAATGTCAAGGTTCAGTATGACCTGCGCATTGTTTTTTTAAACTCGATAATATTATGACATGAACCAGAACAGGCGCAGTAATTGTATCATGTGCGTATAAAGAACCAAACACATACATTTATTTTCCACTATAACATACGCCCAATGCAGACAGTTAACTTCTAGTGTATTTTAGTTTTATAATTTCGGTTGAAAAAAAAAAAATAGGGAAGATGGAACTATTACAACGCAAAAACAAAATCTTGGATGTTGGGTACTTTGTGTTATGGCACATTTTATCCAAACAGCGCTGGCTCAACTCTTGGTCCGACAAATGGCTCTCGAGTTGAACTAAGATGGCTCCTTTGTTATGGAGCACGGATTGCTGTCGCCGTGTCCCTAGTTCGACTCCAGCTCGCTTCCATCTCTGGCCACCCTGCAGGTGCGTCTTTCGTGTTATAGTGAGACTGATCGTTAATAGAAGGCCTCAACACTGACATGCGACGTCGCAACCGGTGGGCAGTGGAGACCAATAGCTCGTTGTCACGTCAAACAGACCTGTGACGTGACAACAAACGATTGGTCTCTACTGCCCATAGATTGTGACGTTGCAGATCAGTGTTCAGGCCTTCTAAGACGATTGGTCTCGGCTACATCATGCAGTGTGGTCTTATTTTCTGGATAACTCCTGGAGGGGGAGGGAGACTGGTAGCAGGTTTTCGTGATGCCTTTAGGCGCTCAGCTAATACCAAGTCGGGATTCGAGCTCGAGCCGTCGGGTCATCATCATCATCATCACTCCTTTGAGTTCCTCATGGAACATAGGGCCTCGACAAAAACACGCCACCCTCCACGGTCTCTTGCTAGTTTTTTGATGGTGTCCCAGCTCTTCCCGGTCTTCTCTGCTTCTTCAAGTACACTGCGTCGCCATGTTCTTTTTGGTCTTCCTCTGCGTCTTGTTCCCTGGGGGTTCCACTCTAAGGCCTGCCTAGCTCTGTTGCTGGTATCTTTTCTAAGGGTGTGACCAATCCATCTCCACTTCCTCTCTAAGATCTGCTCTTCTATATTTTTCTGCCCACTCATCTCCCACAGTTTGGTGTTTTCAATTTTGTCATACCAGTGTAGAGCCGTCGGGTCAAGCTTCGTAAAATGTTTGACATGTCTCGGATGTTCCTTCAGAGTTGAAGATAATCTACTTCCTTGTACAAACCTCCGCAGGACGATGGGGGACAGTATGAACCTACGACATCGAAACGACCAAAAGACAGTCCGCACAGCTAGATTTGCTCTCAATCCCTATTGAAGATAGCCGGGGCGGTATATTCACTCAACCAAACATCCAACCAGTGGCGTATCTGGAAATTCGCCATCATTTGGGGGGCTTGACCTCTTAAGGGGCCCCTGCATTTTGATATTCGACATCATGACATGAGATATTGGGGTAACATGTAATATTTAATGTTAAAAAAAATAATCGAAAACTCATTTGGGGGGCCCCCTCTCAAGTGAAGGCCCCCTCTCAAGTGAAAGCCCCCTCTCAAGTGAAGGCCCGGAGAAATTTTCGAATTGTCCCCCGTCCCCCACCATAGCTACACCACGGCATCCAACATTTGGACAATTTTTATACTAGGGCTTAAAATAAATCGTTCATTGTGAACAATTATCTTATACTCACAAAACGAACAAGGAAATGGTCGAACGTTTTTTTTCCACGTTCTTCCTACCAAATATTCTGCGCAGTGTCACGTGATACACGAATAGAGTTCAAAACATTCGTTTTTTGTTCAGATATTTTTTTGCTTTTTTTTCAGCATTATTCTATGTTCTTTGTATTCACGAAAGCATCAAGTCAGTAAACATGTTTTTGATGTTCGTATTGATAGAAAACAAAACCAGAGAATTCATTGGTTCGAACTCTAATGGTATGAAGAAAAAATTGATTTTTTTCTAACGAATATAAGACAGGTTAAGATTGGAACTAAATGCTCTGTGTTAGGGAGTGTGAGAGAGACAGAGAGGACTTGTTAGGGAGAGAGAGAAGATAGAGGAAAGGAGAAAGATGAGTGAGAGATAGAGAGAGAGGGTGGATGGAGAAAGAGAGAGAGAGAAAGACGGAGAGAAAGGGGAGAGAGAAGGAGAGAAGGAGAGAGAGAGGAAGGAAGAAAGAAGGATACAAAGGAAGATAGGGTGAAGAATAGAGATAGAGAGAAAGAGAGGGGGGGAGAGATGAAGAGATAGAAGAAGAGGGGGAGTGAGAGAGATTAGAAGAAAGACGGGAGAAATATAAAGAGAGAGAGGAAGAGGGAGGTGGAGAAATGGGGGGGGGAGAGAAAGTGAGAGAGAGAAAGACAAAGTGAGAGAGAGAAAGAGAAAGTGAGAGAGAGGGAGGTAAAGATTGAGGCAGATAAAGAAAGGAAGAGAGAGGGAGATAGAGGGAACAGAGAGAGCAAAAGAAAGATGAAGATAGAGGAAGAGACAGTGGTTGATACATAGATGAAGAAAAAGAGACAGAGAGAGCTGGATAGAGAGGTACCAGAAAAAGAGAAAGACTACGAGGGGAAGAAAGTGTTAGAGAGTTGAAAACAAAATCTCTCCGTTCAATTATTTACCTCTTAATGTTAACAAACAGAAAATAAGAAGAAAACAACAAACTAATTGAATAAAGAAATCATCTAAAAAGTATGCCTCAAAATTACACATGAAACAAAAAATAATGCCGACACATAAATGCCAGACAACTTTTCACTCAGGTAAATAAATACAAGACCAAAAAAAAATATTTCTGTAAATCTATCAGGCAGTCAATATAGCTTCATGTATTTATATAGATAGATAGATAGATAGATAGATAGATAGATAGATAGATAGATAGATAGATAGATAGATAGATAGATAGATAGAAAACAACTGTTCATTACACTTTAAATTATTATTTATTATTATTATATAATCCATTAAAGTGGCTATTTAAAATGCATGAAATTTATGTTTAACCTAAGAAACATTTGTTTTCTACTCTAAGGGGAAGGGGAATACCCCCCTGATCGCCGACTTCACTTCATCCCTTATGAATTTCGACATCCCTCTATACCGTGGCTTCACCTTTTCCATAGCATCATTTCGTCATGCCTATTAGCCGACTATTGTTAAAAATGCCATCACGGTGGCCTAGGTCAAGTATATTTTGTTCTATATAATCAGAACTTCTGTTTATTGCATTGCATTGAGCGGCTCACACACCCAAGCGTAACTTATCACCAAAGAGAAATCACTGCTTTATTATAACTCGATTTCCACATCTTAAAAAAAAAAAAAGAGACCCTTTTATTGTTTTGTACAAATATAAAACAATGGAATACAGCGATGGGGGGTGGGGGGGGGGGGGGGACCAAGAAATTTAAACACGGCAATCAAAATACCGAAGTCTGATCGATAGTTTTATTGTGAAAGATTGGATTGGTATTTCCCAATACATTTAGCGCTGCTAATACAAAGGCTGTAGAAAAGGGATTTTTTTCTTAATTCTAGTTTAAACCATGATGTCAAACAGTTTTACTGACCACCCTACACGATTGTTGGCAACTGGTCAAATTATATTCGTAGTTATTTTTAGAAGCAGAAGGAGTGACAAAGCTAGACGAACTGGAAGTTTCGTACATATTTTAGATATTTTTAAAGGGAGAAACAAGGACAAAGTTAGACAAGCAGCAGAACTGGAAGTTTCGTAGATATTTTTTAGAAGTAGAAGCAATGACATTGACAAAGCTAGACGAACAGCAGAACTGAAAGTTTCGCAGATATTCTAGATCATAGACTTGTATATGCTACTCTAGACTGGGCATGGAGATTTTTTTAGCACTACAAAAAATGTCGAGAAAATGTTTTAAAAAGTTGGATCAAGGCGTTGTTTTGTAAAGTAGTTAAAAGAAGTAAAGTTGTTGTTTTTGTTTTCAACCCTAACCTATGTAACATAATTTAATTTCTAGATCTAGATCTAGTAATTGAACATCAAAAATAAGAGTACTCTCGTCTCATAATTATTATTTTGCATTTTTTAGATACATAGTCTATAAAGATCTAGGTACTCAATCTATTTAAATTAACATAACATGAATTATTTCGATCTAGGATTTTTGAAACATCTCAATGGAAACAAATAGGAAATTGCTTTGTTTCATATATATTTCCGTGAATATCCGAGAAATGATTTCGCATTATTTCTAAACTTTGAAAACTAAAGATTATTACTTTTCTAAGTCAGAAAAGATTGATTGGGGCGACTTCCCTTAGAGCCTGAAAAAAAGAGTTTACGTACATAAAAATCTATATATGTATAGATCTGTGAATCGATCAGTCACGGATAAGAGTTTATTTCCGGTTTCCAGTCTAGATATAATATACAAGTCTATGTTCTAGATATTTTTAGACGTAAAAACAGTGACAAAGCTAGGTGAACAGCAGAACTGTAAGTTTCGCAGATATTTTTAGAAGTAGGAGTGACAAAGCTAGACGAAAAGCAGAAGTGTAAGTTTCGCAGATATTTTTAGAAGTAGGAGTGACAAAGCTAGACGAAAAGCAGAACTGTAAGTTTCGAAAATTAGAAATAATGTTGAAGCTCTTTCTCTAAATATTTATTTGAAAGAAGAAATTTATCATACGGTGTCCTTGACATTGTTGAGTTTATTTATTTAAAAATCTCTCCCCTATTTTTCTCTTTTTCCAGTACTTTTCTTTACGTCTCCTTACATCGACTCCACTTGTCTATCTATTGCTTTGTATTGTTTGTTCTTTTTTTTTTTTTTTCTTAAATAATGCAAACCGGATCCTAACAATAGAAATGCAGACGAAGGGAGATTTACTGAGTTTAAAATGTCTCGTGAAATTTCCTGTTTATATGTTGTATATAGATCTATGTGTTTTTAGCGGGAGAACCGCTGTTTGTCAAGTGAATGGCGAGGTATTCCACCTTTCCTTCTGTCTACTCCCTATCCTGGGTCACACTGCGTGATAATGACGCAGCATGCAACTTGACATAAACCATACAACTTAGGAATGTCACATGCGACGGAACAATGTATAACCATATCCACTTCAAATGTTACACTATATTGTATTATTGTTTCGGCTGAAGCTTCAATACTGGTTGACCAATATCACAGAGATAAATCTTGGCGCCACACGGTCCGTTCGGTCACCGTTTGTTATGAATGGCGGAGGGGAGGGGAGAAGCAGTGGGCGATAATTGGTCCCAAGAGGGTTGCGTATCTGTCACCGTGGATATTCTTTCAAGAGGCATGATGAAATATTAAACAACATTTCCCAGGTCGTTGTGTTCCCCAGAGCCAGTAACTAAAGAAAGAAAGAAAAAAAGCTTCACAATAATGTGGCTATGTTCTTGTGACCAGACTGTCCGTTAGATGTTTGACATTATCATTAGCAATGGAGACATAATTTACTGTCACTTTCACTGTGGCATTCTCAACTGACACTATTTAGATTTAAATAATTAAGACGGTGGGGAGGCTATGCACTCTCTCGGTAACTGTCTCATTGCCAACGGTCACTTCAATGATGACATGATCAACTTAAGTTTGAAGGTTTTCAGATCAACTGTTGAATTGACTGTGACATCATCAATTATGTTTATGATAATTACATAATCACCCTTTTTGATTAATGCATTTTTATTTAAAGCCTAACTGTAGTCCGATTAAGAAAGCTCCGTCAAAGACCTAAGAATGGTCTCAATAAGAAGGTGCAATGACCTAATTTACAAAGCTCAATGATCTATCCTACTATTGTACCAATTATTTGCTCTAATTATGTTGTAGTTTTTTGTTGTGCACAATTGTACGCATATCCTCACGGATTATAAAGATTATTATTATTTATTATTATATTTACGATTACATTTATGACTCAGACTAAGACTAAGACTGCTTTATTGATCCTTACGGAAATTTGTTATGATTACAAGGACTCTTTTCTCATATAAAGACAACACAACAGAAAAAAAACTCATAAATACAACAGACAACATAAAGAGTTCATTCAGCGACTACACACAGGTATCTTGGTGCATTTCATGTTCCCTGATCAATGGATAGAGTCTGACCGAGTGAGGTACAAACGAGTTTTTGTACCGCTCCGTTCTTGTTTTGATTGACAACAGTCGCCCACTTCGCGACGACCTGACGTAGTTCTGATGGAGCGGGTGGCCGTTGTCTTCCAAGATTTTTTCGATTTTTCTTAGACACTTTTGTTCAAAAAGTTCCTTTAAATGTGGTAATGTTGTAGGTGTAATTTTTGATGCTTTTTTAATGATGTTTTCTAGACGTCGCAAGAGTTTAGATGAGGCGTTGCCTTGCCAACAGGTTATTCCGTATGTTAGCAGATTTTGTATAGTCGCGCCGTAAAAGGTCTCAAGGATCTTCTTGTTTAGTTTAAAGCTATTGAGTCTGTATAGAAAAAAGAGTCGCTGGGCTGTTTTCTTTGTCAAAGTTCCAAGGTGGTCTTCCCATGAAAGCTTGTTGTTGATGATAACACCTAGATATTTATATGCTTTACTTGTTCTATAGATGTAGTGTTTATTTGCAGTTCACGTATAGCTTGTTTCCCGAAAAAGTCAAACAGAAATCGACCTTCTTTCAAAAAGTTTGATTCCTAAAATCAACAAAATAACCCATATCTAGGGTCCCTCAAGAAAGATAGATATAATAATTAACTCAATTGTTTGCTTATATTTTGATTCCAATTATCTTCAAGTAGCCACAGGACACGCTCCAAACAACTATTAGTATCTTATCTTATCTTTTTTGTTATTCAGAGATAAGAAATGATACTTTTAAACAGGAGAACATAAAAACAAATCTAAACACATACGCACAGGAACTCACACACATAAACCAAGTATATCTCAACATACACTCCAGCTCTCTTTTATAGGAACCATGTTTTTTTTTCGGAGTCCTAGCAATCAGGCTATCATTACCCCAAAACACAGACAATCAATTAAGACGTGAATACATTAAAACCTCATCAGGTCAGACTCGATTATGTGTTCTGCACTTTATAATTAAGGCTTACGTTCCGTTCATCAAATGAGCAGGCCAGACTCGATTGTGCAGTGTACACTTTGAACTGAAGTTCTTATGTAGCAAGTTAAAGTTGGTAACATCTCCATAAATTCATTAAATCAAACATATAAGGACAAGATATGGGAAATAATCATTAAAAAACCCGGTAAAGCAATGTTAATCCTTAAAAGCTAGGGCCAGTTGTATATTTTGTACAATACACATGATGATCACTAAATAACAGAAGCCAAGTGTATCTTAATTTACAGGGGCGTAGCTAAGAATTTCTTATCATTTGGGGGCCCGAGGAGGGGGGGGCTTGACCTCTTTCGGGGCCCCTACATGTTGCGTTATATTTAAGAGTCAATGTAAAAAAAAACTCATTTTGGGGCCCCGCAAGTGGGCGTTCGGGGAGATTTTCAAATTCTCACCCCTCCTCCCCCCACCCTAGCTACGCCACTGTTAATTTACCGTTGATTTTTTTTTTTGGGGGGGGGGCTAGAAATTTTGTCTAAAACAAATCTCTTCAAGCAATCGGGATGGTCGGAAAATACTTTGCCTGGTATTGTGTTACTGCTAGGCGAAGCGGAGGGTCCATGGTTCGTGTTCTAGTCAGAACTGATCATGATTTTTATATATTTAATTCACCATTTTTTTCTCCTTAAGAATTAGGTTCCCTAGTAGCATGTATGTATCATTCATTGTTACGGGATTTAGCTTTACCTTAGTATTTGCTTTTAGCGAAGTAGCAAAGACGTCGGGGGGATGAGAGTAAAATGGAGAAGTTGTTCTACCGTCACTAGGTCTCCGGCCCCGCGTTGGTATTGACATTCAGAAGCTGTGATGGAGATAAGGAGGCTAGTAGCGCAGGGTCATGGTCACGAGGTTAGGTTAGTTAGCCCCCCTCTCCACTTCTCGTGATGTCCGAGGATTGGCAGTAGTGGCCATGTCAGGTTGGGCCTGGTGCTGTTGTCAGTGGTGGGGAAGGTGCGGAGAAAGGACAGGGGGGGGGGGGGTGAAGCATCACTCAACAGAACTTGTGTTTGTGTCCTCACGACTGCGTCAGACTTCTGTTACCCTCCCCCCCCCCCCATTTATAGTAATAGGCAACTCGATGTCCAGTGAAGAGGACGTCCAACTACTTGACCGACACTGACTTGTGCTCAAACTATTTCTTCTTGCCTTTCTTTTAGTTAAAGCCCGATCTATTTTTAGAATACAAATGTAGCTTCCCCCCCTTTAGGTGTCCAATATCGCGAGTCAGTGAAAATGTTAAAACTTAAAGGGGATTAGTCCCGGGCATTGGCTGCTTATTCTCTATGTTACGCTTGGCTGGAAACGGGCGTTGGTGGAGCTGATTAGGCTAATAAGAAGAAAAAAAAAAGAACGCCCGCAGTGGGGCATTAGAACTGAGACTATTGCACTTGGGATGAAAAGAAAGCTTAAAAAAAAAAAAACATCGTTCCTCAAGGCGCGTTTTTTTTTTTTTTTGGGGGGGGGGGCGGACGGCTTATGTGATACAGAGAAGTCATATGCGTGAGTTTCCCAGGTGCGCTTGACCTCTGGCCTCATTTCTAACCTTATAGTTTTGAGATGCAAGCCATTGGTAATAGGGAAGTAAAAATTTACATCAGCTTGTATCTTTACTAGACAGAAGATTGTTCAGACAGGCAGATGGAAGCAAGCTTCCATAGGCCTAGAGTTTCGAGACTCTTAGACAAGACAAGACTGTTAGACAAAACAAGACTCTTAGACAAGACAAGACTTTTAGACAAGACACGACTCTTAGACAAGACAAGACTCTTAGACAAGACACGACTCTTTGGACAAATACGAAGAAGAACGTTGTTAGGCCCGAATAGCCGTAACGTGTAGTCGAGACCACTCGTCGTAGAAGGCCTGAACACTGACCTGCAATGAAGCTACATGTGGGGAGTGAAGACTCGTTGCCACGTCTTACAGATTCTCATAGGTTGCGACGTCACAGGTCGGTGGTGAGGCCCTCTATGACGATTGGTCTCGGTGTAGTAGAGCTTTTTTTTTTTTTAATTTATTTTTCTTAACTATATTAACAGGGCAAGCATTTACGATTACATTGACACCCGACCCGCGACGCACCTACACAGTAAAAATGATTTTTTTTCTGATGAGGTATTTTTTGAAGTCTGTAAAGACCGCTTCACAAACGAAGACATAAGATACAGGATACTACAGCGATTGGACCTCACGATGACTTGCTAACTATCGTAACAAAAAATGGAAACTTAAACTCTATGGCCATATTACAAGGTCTTTCGGGCTTACAAAGACCTTCCATCAGGGAACAGTACCAGGAAAAAGAAAGAGAATTGAAAGAGAATATATATCCAGAGGGGAATGGAGAAAGATGGTTGAAAAATCATGTGTGGTGAGTTAACGGTCCAACAGACTAAACTTAGTAAAGTTAACCTTTCAGGCCTTGTGATCTATAGGACGGATGATGTAAAGGCCATCTGTAACTTTCAGTTAACGTGGGTGTCTTGTGGCCTTTACTTTCCCCCAACTAATGTCAGGTGAACTCAGAGGCGCCCAAAATACGTGAAATTAAAAATCGAAGTTTTCAACAGAATTCGAACCCGAGACCCTTGTCCCAGAAAACAAGCGCTTAACCGCTCAGCCACCGCGCCTCCCCAACGGACCAAGGGATAGGTGAATGATTTTTTGAGATGTCTAAAGAAACAGAAAACAAGGTCCTCGTCTCAATAAGTTGTTCATCTCACATTCATATTTGTTTATTTATATCATATTATATATTATTTGGATAGCGTCCCTTTTTAACCTTAACTTACACCAGTCGACTAAAATGTTTCTACCTTTCTCCTCTTTAAAGGTCAATGCCTCACACAAAAACGTTTAAACCAGGCACTCTCGAGCAAAGGCGCGAGTGTATTGAACTCCGAACACTATGAATAGAACTGTTTGGACTCTGCCGTTCATCGGGATTTCCTAATCGAGCTTTGTTGAGAGAAGCCTGGACTTCTGGCGACAAGTGTTTAGCATCACGGCTTGAAACGTGACCAAAAAAAGACAAATCAATAGTACTTTTAATAACAACAATGTACCGATGTGGTTATTTATGGCAGTTACTTTTGGAGTACTCAGAGGTGCTGAGCTTTGTCTCATACAAGGTGGAAAAAAAGGACCTTTTAAAACCGGAAATCGTCTTCAGGCTATATTTAGATTGGAACTCTCCTTGATTGAAAAATTAGCAAAAGAATATTTAGATACAAAATAGATCCCGATTTGTGAGACCACTTTTAAACATTGAGTTGTAATCGTCAGATCCATTCACATCCATGGCTGGATGGCTGCCTGGTCGTGCGGTTTGCACGCTGGACTGTCGTTCGGATATATCGATGGTCCCGGGTTCAAACCCTGCCCGCTCCCATCCCCCGTCGCCCTCGGGAGGTCTGGACTAGGAAGTAAACTATCTTCAACTCTGAAGGAACATCCGAAACATGCAAAACAAACAAAACAAACATGAACCGAGACCATTTGTTATAGAAGGCCTGAACAATGACCTGCAAACGTCACAACCTGTGGGCAGTTCAGACCATTAGCTCGTTGCCAGATCGTACAGACCTGTGACGTGGCAACGAGCTATTGGTCTAATAGCCTACAGGTTGCGAAGTTTCAGGTCAATGTTCAGGCCTTCTCTAATGAGTGGTATCGCACGAGCTGTGGCAAACTTTTCCGCACCACTATTGGTTTGATTAGCCACTCCAGATTCTGCCACGTCTCAGGATGTAACCAAAACCAGTGACTCCTCTGGTCACATCCATTGAGACAGAAGGAGCCATATGCTATCGTCATAGATTTTTCATTTGCCACCTGTAGTTTCTAGTGAATAGAGAATAGTAGTTATTTTTCAAGTATAACAAATAATTGTATGAACTGTTAGGTTGATCCGAGAGCGGGTGTGGGAGAAATAACGTGTATACACTTTTTACCAGACAGACAGACTTACAAAAAATGTGAAGGCACATATAAATTTATAAAACTTTTAAAAGCTTGCCGACACGTAAAAATTAATAAATTTTAAAACAATTTTAAAAAGTTAAAAAATCCAATAAGAAATGTTTCTTGATAACTTTGATAAATGAAGCTATTTTAAAACTTAAGTAACTACTGTTCATTATTGGTTTGTATAGATAGAAACATTCCCTTTGTCCACAATCTATTTCAAGCCGTAGTTAAGCTATGGTGCGGAGGATAGGGTTAATTTACTGGTGGCTTATGATAAAGGTTCCAATTAAATCGCCAGACTTTCATGGCCAGAGAGCCGGTCTATTTGTCCACTGTTTTTCTCTCGGCCTCTATCGATCTGTAGTTTGACGAGTTTTTCAAAGGTTATTAAAAGATTTGAAATGGTGGCCTGATGAGCGTCACTACGGGAGGGGGGTTAATGACGCTTTGGCCAGGCGTTTAATGATAATGAGGGTCTGTTTACCTTGATCTTTCATCAGCCTTGCGTCCTTTCTCTTTTAACCTCTTGCAGTGTTGTTTCTTGTTTAGATCTTTCTCCTTATCTCGAATAATCAAACAACTCTCTTATTTATTTATCATTCGTTTCTCTCTATTGAAAAAAAAAAGCTATTTTTATCTCTATCATACTCACAGGCTGAACCAAGATAGTGACATAAACCTATTAAATATCTATCGGTTATTAAATGCGAAACAAGGTGTGTTAATAGAAATCATATCTTTTTATGTATAAAGTCTTTTTTTTAATGGTTTATTCAGAATATACTTTCATTTACACAAACACACAAGACAAACAGGTTAACGCATCCACGTCCAGACCATGTAATACTGTTGAGCAGTCAAGGTTATTGAGAAGTTGTATATAACTCATGATCACATACACAGTTCATTGTAATATACCCGCTGGAGTTCATCAATTATAAAGTCATAGTCCCAGACATAGGAGCATAAGCGAGTGGTCCAAACAAGATCAGTTTCTCATATTCATTACAAAGAAAGAAGATCCAAAAGTGTTCATAGTTAATGATTTTGTTGGTGCGTTTACCAGCTGACAGATCAGCTTGAATTCCTATTGTTCTGAAGTGTTATGCCCAACACTATATAATTAAAGCTGGGCTAATCAACAATGTTCCTGGACATCACTCAGTCATCTTCAAGTTGCGGATGAGATGTGAGTTCAGCGCCATTGTATACAGGTCCAAAGGAACTTTATTAGTCTGAACGTTTCTCATCACCATCGGAGAAACACTTAGTGGGCAGAACTGCACAGGCTTCCAGAAGTTAACTTGTCAGCAAACCAAAACTTGAAGCCAGACAGCAACGCATGAAGAATTTAGTGGACTAGATATATGTAGATTATGAATACAAGGATAATCTTCATCAAAGCAGAACGTTTTGGCGACATCCGTTTAACTGCTGCATGTGTTTGAAATTATACAAATTTTCATTTATTTTATCTTTACCTTTAAAAAAAAATGATACATGTTTAGTTTGAAAAACATGCATAAATGATGATTCATGTGGTTTTAATTGGGCAATATTAGAATAGAGCCCATACTATAGAATAGATCATTTTAAGTCACTCAGCGGCATTAAGATAATTACACAGAAAACTTAAATTAAGAATCTAATGTGTTTAAAAACTAGTGTTTTCCGCAAAACTAATATGTTTTTACAAAATCATTCATCCATCCATCCCAGTGGCGCTACAGCCCATGGAGGGCTCTGGCCTGCTTCAACACATCCTTCCATTCGGATCTCTCCTGGGCCTTTCATCTCTACGCCCTAACCCCAAGCTGTTGCAGATCTGCTTCCACATCATCAATCCATCGCATTCGGGGTCTGCTTCTGGGTCGCCTTTTAGTTTTTGCCTGTATACGATTTTCGCTCCTCTGTTATCTGACATTCTTTCAAGGTGACCTGCCCAACGTAGTCTGTTCTTTTTATTTATTTATTTTTTTTACAAAATCATACTTGAATAACATAAGTTGTGTATCACTCTTATTAATGTTATCTAAATTAAACATTTATAATGTGTCTAGAACATTCAGTTTTATATTCTGCTGGAGGTCAGCGTGGACAGTATAGAAGCGCTACCCTTCGATAGCCACATTGAGGTCATAGGATTCGGATTCCTCGGCAATATGTACACAATACGTCCAAGCCGAGGCTGTAGGAATGTTTATATTGATGTATTTATATCATTGATATGTTTACTGATTGGTAAAGTCCGGAAAGCTTTATAAAAGTGAAGTGATTTGTCAAGTCCAAAAGGTTAAAAGTGCACTGCTTTGTCAAGTCCGAAAGTCAATAAGTGCACTGATTGATCAAGTTTCTAAAGGTTAAAAGTGCACTGCTTTGTCAAGTCCGAAAGTCAATAAGTGCACTGATTGATCAAGTTTCTAAAGGTTATAAGTGCACTGATTGGCCAAGTTTCTAAAGGTTATAAGTGCACTGATTGGCCAAGCACGAAAGGTTTAAAGAGCACTGATTGGCCGAGTCGAAAGCGTTCTATGGTTTTATTGGCCATATATTGTAGTTCCCAAACTGAAATGTTGTCTTTCAGTGTCCCATTGTCTCTCTAGATTAATTAAAAAACTTTCGTTACAATCCGGAACGAACAATGAGCTGTACGTATCGTGGTGTCATAGATACGACGCTCTGATCAATTTTAAGTCGGAACTGTTTTATAGATTGTAAATTTTGGTATGAATCTGTTATGTTTTAATGATTTCGCATAGTTACAAATTCCATTTGGGTCAACATAGGTCTCTTTCTCTTCTTTCTCTCTGATTCTCTCTCTGTTTGTACCCTGCCTTCACTCATTTTTTTGTATTTTTATGCCTGCCTAGTGTCGAGTGACCATCCTAATGACACGTTGCAAGGACACGTAATGCTACCTAATGACGACACACAAACACGCACATGCTTGCTCTCGCCCCCCCCCCCCATCCCTCGCCCCCCCTCCCAGTCCAGGTTTTCTCACGCGTGTATATTAAGGTTACGGCGAACAGAGAGTAGGGCGATAACGAGGCTCGTCTTAAGTTTTGATCTCTAATCAATAATAAGTGCACTCAAACTGTATTTTGTGTATACCAGACTGTAGTGTCACCTTTACAAGACAATTATGACGCTGCCCAGAGAATCATAACATACTGACATAGTCACAAAACCAGGGGCGTAGCTAGGAATTTTTCCATCGTTTGGGGGCCCGGAGGGTGGGGGACTTAACTTCTTTGGGGGCCTTTGCATTTTGAGTAATATTTAATTGTTAATGTAAAAAAAAAACTCACTCATTTGGGGGGTCCATCAAGTGGGGCACGGGGGGATTTTCGAATTCTCCCCCCTCCTTCCCCTACTCTAGCTAATTCACTGCACAAAACTAGCCTTGGCTATGGGCTCACAAAACTAGCCTTGGCTATGGGATCACAAAACTAGCCTTGGCTATGGGGTCACAAAACTAGCCTTTGCTATGGGGGTCACAAAACTAGCCTTGGCTATGGGGTTACAAAAACTAGCCTTGGCTATGGGGTCACAAAACTAGCCTTTCCTATGGGGGTCACAAAACTAGCCTTGGCTATGGGGTTACAAAAACTAGCCTTGGCTATGGGGTCACAAAACTAGCCTTGGCTATGGTGTCACAAAACTAGCCTTGGCTATGGGGTCACAAAACTAGCCTTTGCTATGGGGGTCACAAAACTAGCCTTGGCTATGGGGTTACAAAAACTAGCCTTGGCTATGGGGTCACAAAACTAGCCTTTCCTATGGGGGTCACAAAACTAGCCTTGGCTATGGGGTTACAAAAACTAGCCTTGGCTATGGGGTCACAAAACTAGCCTTGGCTATGGGGTCACAAAACTAGCCTTGGCTGTGGGGTCACAAAACTAGCTTTGGCTATTGGGTCACAAAACTAGCCTTGGCTATGGGATCACAAAACAAGCCTTTGTTCTGGGGTCACAAAACAAGCCTTTGTTCTGGGGTTACAAAACTAGCCTTGGCTATGGGGGTCACAAAACAAGCCTTGGCTATGGGGGTCACAAAACAAGCCTTGTCTATGGGGTCACAAAACTAGCCTTGGCTATGGGAGAGACTCTTAATACACTCATACGCCAAACAGACTCATCTATAGTAGACAACGAGGACTTTAATCTTGATTCGACAAATAATAATACGTCAATAATAACCTCTTTTTCATTGCTCCATTTTCGGAACCTCTTTTCTATTCCTCTTTCAACACACACCATTCCACATTCACACCATGCTGCGCATGTAACAGGTTTAAATATAGCGTAGAGATACACTTTAGGTGACTGATAGTGAACGCATCATTGTGACATGAATCCAAAGCGGGACTGTAGTTTAGATTAAAAGCACATTTAAGGTTAGGCTTTCATAGAGATAACATCGTACGTGATAGTGACTGAGACTAGACTGACCACGTTATGAATTAAACAGTTATACTTCTTCATACTATTGGTTGTTCACTTTTTTTGTGTGGTGTTATTTAACTGCACGTCTGTAGCCACGAACTCGCCAGTAATCTGGTGCGTACAGAAATACGCAACCGATTTGCTGAACAGTACAATTATTATTATTATTATAGCTTTTATATATCGCTACTTTCATGCTTATAGCATGCTCAGAGCGCTTTGGTCCAATCTCTTTTGTGGACCAGTGGGAGGGAGGGGGTATCTAGGAGTTGGTTTTCCGTGCTGCTCGAGTCGGGTGTCGAACCTCGAGTCCCCTTCTAGGTAGCCAAGCCAAGCCTAGTTCAAGCGCACTAGGCCTCTCGACAACGCTTCCCACAGACGCAGATTAGACATTCATCTCTACGATTGTCATATATTCATTTAAACAAGCTAGGTTTATAAAGTAAAGAGAGTCTCAACTCCATTGCGTTACAGACTACGCTCAGACCCTAAGACAAAAAAATGTCAAATATTTTTTATTAGAAGTCGGTGATGAGTCCAGATAGATAATCCTAACACCCTTGTAGGCTGATAGGTGCCTCCACGCAGTGTCTTGTGCAGATATGTCTTAAAGGGAGGTAACTCTTTAAGTAACCAAATCAAACAAGACGAAAGGCCAACAATGCTGAGGAATGAGGTCGAATAATAAGTCATGAAGGGAACTGTCGAATGTCGATAAGCGAAATCTCTACGCCCTTAATTCCCGCCTCTCTAAAGCTGCCTAAAGTTGTTTTGTGTATACTTTCGTTACATTTCACGGTCTTGTTTTTTAATTGTCACGTCACTGTCGCTTGGCAAAAACTTTAACCTTTTGATGAAACAAATAACTTTTCGTACATGTCGTACAGACCTTTGACGTGGCGACGAGCTATTGGTCTAAACTGCCCACAGGTTGTGACGTTGCAGTTTAGTGTTCAGGCCTTCTATAACGATTGGTTTCGCCCAAAAGATCCTGAAATTAAAAATACTAGTCATCGTCTGCATTCGAACCCAGACCTCCGGTTCGGAAGGCAACCGCTTCACAACTCAGCCTCCGCACTTTATGGATAGATACATTAATATTGGTCACCGAGAAATCCATTATTGACAGGCAATGCTAACGGTATGCTGTTGTTTATTAAAGTTGCTTTAACTCTTTCTCTCCGTAATTATTTACCACATTCTGGTGGAATCAACGCTGGTATCGTCAGTTAGGAGAGAAAGAGTTAAGAGGTTGTGATTGCATCATCATTGTTAAGGTGTTCTACATTTAGAATCGGAAACTTCCGATTTCACCTTTAGGAAATTGTACTTTTATCTCAAGCTCGTCCCGCCCCCCCCCCCCGACTCCACTTCAACTACATCTATGTAATTCTGATATGCGCCCCTTGTGGCGTAGAAGCTCTGGAAAGTTATCTCCCTTTTGATGTTTTCTTTCTAGCTCTAGAAGAAGTGTTTGTGGTTGTGTGTGTGTGATAACAATTCTCGAAATGAGAAGCGAGGCTGGGTGGTGGTGGTGGTAGGGGGGGGGGTTGCCAAGATGTGTGTGTGTGTCTGTGTGGGGGAGGGAGGAGATTAAAAGATAATGCCGTGGTTTGAGACCTTGGGTCATCTTAACATTTTGAAGAGTGTCACGCCCGTGTTGTTTACGTACAGCGGTTGACCCTGTTTGATAAGTAGCCGTGGCATTGTTGATACGAAGCTATAGCTCTGTTGATACGTATTTTATAACAGGCGATACCTTCCGCAGCACTGTTGATACGAAACTGTAGCGCTGCTAGCACTGAAGAGTGATCCGTACATTTCACTGCTTATTAATTGCATATCAAAATCGCTATCAATTCTACTTTTTCCGGACCTCTAGTAATCCTTTTAAAACGTACAATAACAGGGGAAACTCAAATTGCGAGGAAAAAAAGTGATGCTCTTGTGACGCCACAGTTTCCTGTGGTTCAAGATAAAACCTTGTGCTCTTGTACATATCAAAAGAAGGTATATTTAGCAGCACAGTATTTATGTATCTGGCCTTATTGTTAGGACGAATTTTTAGAAGTACCGTATTTATGTGGTATTTTAGAACTTAAATTGGATTAAAAGCTATAAACACAGACCTATATAGTATACTTAGACTGAAAAGCAAAGAAAAATTTTACTTAGATCTTCATGTATGTAACTCGCTTTCGAACTGTAAGGGAATTCGTCCCGAAATCAGCAAAATCGCTCTTTTGTCTTAGAAAATTAATGATCTTTAGTTTTCAAAGTTTAGAAATAATGCAATGCCATTTTGCGGATTTTAAATAGAATGTTTTTGTTTTTTTTAATCACAGAACTATATATTCATGCAAAACTATGTTTTTCTTTTTAGTTTCCATTGAGATAATATTTCGACAATTCTAGATCTTAATAATTTAAGCTTGTTGATTTTAATCATCTTATGATTTTAGATCGTACATTTAAATAGATTAATTATCTAGATCTTTCTTGACCTAGATTCTAGATCTAAAACTTGCAAAATAATCATTAGTATCGTGTACAATAATGTTACATAGGTTAGGCTTGAAAAAACAACAACTTTACTTATTATAACTACTTTACAAAACAACGCCTTGATTCAACTTTTTAAACATTTTCACGACATTTTTGTTTAGTGTTAACGTCTTGTCTAGGTATCTTATCTTATCTTATATAATACAGACGTTACTTAAAAAAAGAAGATGATTACGACCTACGCGTCATGCATTCAGTCATGCATATTAACCAATGACTTAAATTCTGCCAAGTCACTGGTATGATATATATATAGGTCTGTTGTTGTAAAATTAATCAAAATTAGGTATATTAGTTATATTACAGTTTAAGCAGTAAGAAAAGAAAGTTAAATTTAGCCAAGGAGAAACGTAAATATCCTACAGAATGACGTCATTGAAGGCCTTCTGTTGTCTTGTTATCTAGCGTACCGGACTTGGTATACTCTCAAAGCGCAAATGGTTTGCGTAGAAAGAGCCATTCATCAGAAGGGATGAGAAATTGGCCTTATCACTTTGACCTGGGACGCGTGGTATACCAAGAGTCAGATGGATCGTCAAACTTTGCCCTGTTATTACAAAGTTTGTATCAGCTCACCCCGTCTGTTTGTCTGTCTTTCTGTGTCTGGTGCACATTTTGAACACGTTATTTCTCCCATTCCCCATTTTCGGATCAAGTTTAAACTTTGCACAGTTATTCATTGTTCTTAACAAAACATGAATCAGTTTTAAAACATTAACCAGCTTATTAATTAATTAGTGGTAATAAATTATATTTTGATCTCGAAAAAGAAAAATAAATCATACAATATTGACTATACGGCTGTTAATATGGAGTTCTTCCCATTTCATAAAAAAATACCAACCTCCCCACCCCTCATTTTATAAACGTATTTATATATAAATTTTGCTTTTTTAAATATATTTTTTATGTGTATATATTTTTTTAATGTATATATATTTTTTATATATATATATATATATATATATATATATATATATATATATATATATATATATATATATATATATATATATAAATATATATATATATATATATATATATATATATATGTATATTTCTTAGTAATATAATTTGATGTTTTATGTACATTATTCTCATTTTGCATTTCTTTGTACTTAAAGTCTTCATCCCAGTCACTGGACAAAGGTTGGGAGTCTGATGGAAAGTTTGAAATTGAAATTTTAAAAAATGGCGGATGTTTGCGTACAAAATTAATAAGAAAAAAAAAGGTTGGTTTGAGGTGGGGGAATCAAGGTATGAAATTACATCCACGGATTCTTTTCTGAGCGTCCTAATTCATTTGATGATTCGACCACATTTTCTCCCCTTCTATATGGCACGAAATGGTAGGGCATCAGTCCATGTCCGGTCCTAAAGATTGGTCTCTTCCGGATCCGTTATGAACACGGGCGAGACATAGCAGTCACGGGAGAGGCGATACTAAACGAATTGGCATGGCCTTGGTAAACGAAACAAACCCCCCCCCCCCCCAAAAAAAGCTTTTTATTCAGGTTTTTTTTGTGTTGGTTTTCTATTTCCTGGCCAAATAAAGATTGTCCTAAAATAAAATGAGTTTGGATACATATATGAATTGGACTTTATGCGTCTTGTAGGATGAGTGTCTGTTGTTTTGTTACCCAACCCTTAGATAATTGTTAACCCTATTTCTCCTTTACGCATTCTCCCATCAAACTCATACTTTAAATAATTATTTATTGTAACTAACAAAACACAATCAATTTGTTAAAATACCCAATTAGTCAATTAATTATTTGTAATTAATTATAGTGTTTGATATCGAATAAGTGAAATAACTTGTGCATTATTGATAGATATAGTTTTAAAAGCGGAATTCTATCCCTTTAGATGAGCTTTGTTTTTTTTAAAGGGTTTTTAAGATATTTCGCTTGTTATAGCTAGTTGTTATTTTTATAGCTAGTTGTTAATTTTATATTATATATAAATAGTGATTCTTTAGTTCAGTCTGCACTATACAAATAGAAACAAGGGCTAACAGTTACACGAAAGAAACATTAACTCTTTCTCTCCTAACTGACGAGACCAGCGTTGATTCCACAAGAATGTGGAAATAATTACGGAGAGAAAGAGTTAAAGAAAGTTGAACAATAAGATGACTTGGTCTTTACAACAATTTGACACTGCTTATTTACTGTAAGCAAAACATATTATTTAATTATTCATTCTTAATTCTTTCTGTTCTGACGAGCTCAATTAACATGTAGAATAAAAATATAAATTGGAAAACGGAACAATATTGCTCCATTCTGGTCCAATACAACCATGGATCAGACAGAATAGAAAGAAAAACACAGCCATACACAGAGATGGCTGAGTGGTAAAGTGCTTGGCCCTAAACCTAGAGGTCCCGGGTTTGAATTCTGGTGTAGACTGGGAATTTTAAATTTGGGATCTTTAGGGCGCCTCTGAGTTTACTGGGTACCTGAAACTAGTTGGGGAAAAGTAAGGGTGGTAGGTCGTTGTGCTGGCCACATGACACCCACGCTAATTATGGGAAACTGAAACAGATGACCCTTACGTCATATCACTAGGTCTGAAAAAGGGAGCTTTATTTTGTTTATTTACACAGAGACAAAGTTTGTGAGAGAGAGAAAGAGAGAGAGAGAGAGAGTGTATGAGACAGAGACCAAGCTTGCGTGTGTGTGAGTGAGTGTGTGAGACAGCGCGTGTATGCGTGTATGTGAGAGAGAGAGAGAGAGAGAGAGAGGGAGATGAAAATAAAGAGAAAATATTGGCTGTCATTCAAACGAGACAGACAAACAAGACAGACAAAAAAAACAACAACAATAGCCAGACAAAAGACAGATAAAAATATAAAGGATTTGGGTATTTATAAAAGCTTAGGAAGGAAGGGGGATCTATTTGTGTCTAGGGTCAGACAAAAGTACAATAAACATACAATGAACATGCTGATCATAAACAGCAATCTTCTGACACCATTTTTATGGATCTAGCCAATAGCTAGTAACAAATTAAAACTAAAGGTGAGAAAAAGACAGTGAAAAATAACAAATCGAAAAACTACTGAGAGAGAGACAGACAGACAGACAGACAGACAGGCAGACAGACAGACAGACAGGCAGACAGGGTTAAATCACATTAGACGATCTAAAAATTCTATTGATCAGTAAAGATCAGTCGAGTGTCGTCACTGGACACTACCAACCTTCAGCGAGGGACTTTGGGGTGTGTGGGGAGATAATGTGTGAGGGGGGGGGGGAAAGATCTTGTGAGCGGAAACTGGGGGAAAATACAAATTAATTGAAACGGTTAGACTTGCAAAAAATTGCTTTGGGGTCTCTACTTCTAGAGAGTTGCTTAGTAGCTAGATGTCAGAGAGGGGGAGGAGGAGAGAGGAAGAAGCAGAAATGAGTTCCATTAACTGTCCAGGTCAGAAGACACGGGTCACCTTAACTTTGGAGTCCCTAGCCGTTGATGGAATCACGTAGTCAGTTCTGATAACATGACTGCGACTTCAATGATGATTTCCTCCCCCCCCCCCCTCCCCATGTTTTAGATATCGTCTGCTTGAAACATAGTTCATAAAGAAACACGAATTTTGTTAATTTACGAACAGGCCAAAGTCTCAGACTCAGTGCTTTGATATGTTTTTATCGCTTTGATTTTCAACCAGGCTCTGTACAACTGTACAACTTAACTTGACAGCTCAGGGTCCAAATATCGTAATTCTTTGACTTGACTTACTGACTTAATCCTGTGCACTCCCAGGGGAGCATAGGGCCGCATCCACACCTATCCACCGAACTCGGTTCTGAGCAGCTTTCTTCATCTGCTCTCATGTCATTCCAGTACCCTCTGCTTCACTGATGACTGACCTCTCCCAGGTTTGCTTGAGTCTGCCCACTTTCCTCTTTCCTTGTGGGTTCCAGTCAAGTGCCTGCCTTGCAACATTGGTAGCTGGTTTTCGCAGGGTGTGTCCTATCCAGCTCCATTTTCGTTTTGTGATGTCTTGGGCTTTTTGTCTAGTTATCTCCCACAAATCAATAGTAGTTATCTTTTCTGGCCACCTAATTCCTAATATCCGGCGTAGGCATCTGTTAACAAAGGTCTCCAGCTTTTCCATATTTGTTTTAGTGACTCTGCAAGTTTCTGAACCGTATAGGACAGACTTAACGTTAATTTCATAGATTTGTTATGTAGAGATAATGCCTTAGAGCGCCAGATTGTTTGAAGAGTTGAAAAGGCAAACCTAGCTTTATTGATCCGAATTAGTATATCATCATCAGCTCCGCCGTCTTTACTAACTCTACTTCCCAGATATGTGAAGTGGTCCGTATCAAGGATATTCTCTCCCTGTAGCAGGATTGGGTTCTCTTGTCTGTTGTTGAGCCTCATAACTTCTGTTTTCTTTGTGTTGATTAGAAGTCCAGTCTTTTTCGCTATTTCTGAGAGTCTGGTCAGTTTGGTCTGAGCATTTTGTTGTGTATGGGAGAGGAGGCAGATGTCATCGGCAAAATTCTTTAATGTCAAATAAATTCACAGCTAAAGCAGTACAGTTGGCAACACTATACACTGACTGTACACATGCTTCACCGACGATAGCCGTACTGTCATATAAACTCTACCTCATAATATTTACGTTATTTGTTAAGCTTCAGCGCTAGATTGCATTAGAAGTGCATTCTATAGAACCTGTATTGTCATTTCCTTGATTGAACTGACGACATGTAAAAAAAAAATAATTTTACACTTTAAGCGAATTTCACCCATCAAACAAAGCAGGGCATCAGAAGCTAGATTACTCATTACGATAGTCGTAAAAGTGTCAACGGTGAAACCTCACCAGACCAAGACTAGAAATCTGCTACTTGAAAAATGAAAGCCGAAAGCAGACGACATTATTGTAAGGAAATGTTGACAGCAGAATGACAGCTGGTGCCATAAAACTTGGTCATTTTAAGGACCCCTCCCTCTGCACTAATACAAAAAAAAAATATTTTGTGCGAATGTAAGTGGGGCTGGGTTTGGGGGAGGGCAGGCGAGACCTGCGCCCTGGGTTCCACAAAGGAAAAAGTTTAAAATATAGCAAAATTTCAACGGTTCAGTTCAATTCTTATGAACGACCTAACTCTCTACAGTGGGTCGCAAATCGCTGATTTAGTAAAAAAATTTTATAAACAAAATTAACTAATTACGATTAATTAATTAACATATTGGTTTCATTTTATTTTTTTGGTTCATGGGTTGTCATCGACAATGATAAATGTGCAAAGTTTCAACTTGATTAGCGAATGGGAATTGGGAAGAAGTAGAATGTACAAGATTTTGACCAGACAGACGGAGAGACTTGAAATAAAAATAGACCATCTTTTTCTTCTCTCTTTCACTGCGTCTTTCTGTCTATCTCCTTGCATTGCTCTACGCTCTCTCTCTCTCTCTCTTTCTCTCTAACAGGTTACCAAAGATAACGGAGTCTGTTTGCTGCAATACCATAGCAACAGTTGAAAGAGGAAACACAAAGTATCAAGTAGAAGGAGGGAAAGAAACGAGGTGAGTACAAGATTTACGGAGCTCGAGTGGGAGCTGTGGAACTTGGAGGGTCAAGGTGAAGGATATTTGTACAAGCTTATGATTTTGTATTAATCGCACCCAGGGGTTGGTTGGGGGGGGGGGAAATAAAGAGAGAAAGAACAGGGACGCTATTTATAGTCATGTGTGGCTGAGACTACGGCACGCGGGCCAAATTCGATCCATGTGTGGTGCTCTTTGGTCTCCCTCAAAACTTCTGCGACAGGGCAAAATAAATCCGCAAAAGGACTCTAACTTTTTCTTTTGTCAGAGATAATGCTGCCCATAGCAGGTGTGTCATAAATGTATACGTCCTGAGACAGGTGTGTCCAGGGTCGGATTTAAGGGAGGGCAGGCGAGGCAAAATGTCGAGATTGAGTGTACACTTGTAGCATGGTCGGAATAAGTAAATACAGCTCCGGATTTACGACAATGCGTCTACCAAGAGCCTTACCCTCCATAAACTCAAAAATATACACTTTTTAAAACTAAAATATGCATATTAAATTAAATATTTATTAAAAGGAAAATGAGATTAAATTTACAAGAACTTTATTTCTTTCTTCTACAATATAGCATGATTTTAGATCTAAGTATTTTATTCATAAGTGGATCGTTATTAAAGTTTTCCGAAAATTGTAAGGACCTCCACAAAATTTCTGTCCCGGTGCCTCCACATACTTAAATCCGGCCCTGCATGTCCCTTGACATGTGTGTCATAAATATATATATGGCCAGTAAAATGTGTGTGACAAATGTATACGGTCCGTGAAAAGAGTGTCATTTATTGTGTCATATATTGTGTGTAGAGCAACCTTTGTAGAAAAGTATTGAACGCTATAATTGTGGTGATACCTAGGTTAAGTTACATTAGCATTTCATGAAGCAAGAATACTTTGAGCATTCTATGAACCATTTCATGGCAAATATATCCACTCACTAAATCCCTTGTCAATTAATCCCCGACATTATAATCCCCAATAAAAAATTACTGAAACTTTATCTTTTATCAAAATTCAATTACTTTCAGTCAAAGATGTACATTTGGAACTAGCAAGAGAATGTTATGGTCTTGTTATTGCAGTGTTATGGTAGTGCTATGGTAGTATTATGATAGTATTATGGTAGTATTATGGTAGTATTATGGTAGTGTTATAGTAGTGTTATGGTAGTGTTATGGTAGTGTTATGGTAGTGTTATGGTAGTGTTATGGTAGTGTTATGGTCGTCTTATAGTAGTATTATTGTAGTGTTATGATAGTATTGTGGTAGTGTTATGGTAGTGTTATGGTAGTATTGTGGTAGTGTTATGGAGGTGTTACGGTAGTGTTATGGTAGTATAATGGTAGTGTTATGGTAGTGTTATGGTTGTGTTATAGTAGTGTTATGATAGTATTATGGTAGTGTTATGGTAGTGTTATGGTAGTGTTATGGTAGTATTATGGTAGTGTTATGGTAGTATTATGGTAGTGTTATGGTAGTATTATGGTAGTGTTATGGTAGTATTATGGTAGTGTTATGGTAGTAGTATTATGATGGTGCTATAGTAAAGAAATGAGAGAAGACTTAAATTCTGTTTCTGTTTATTTTGGTGTCGTAAAAGATGAAAAACCTCCAAAACAATAATAAACATGTGTCGGGGTGGTCAAGCTGTAAGAGCTTTCAAGTGCGATACAATATTTCCAAGGTTCGCATCCCCCCGATAAAGTTTTAGGATCGTTGCACAATTTGAATAAATTCGACGAATCTCCGATCGTCCTTCAGCTGATGTTCATTGCGCCATGTAAAGCAAACAACTTTCTTGGTGTGTCGACGCGTCCCGAAACCGAGTGTCGGAAATGTAAATGGCCAGCTGTCCGACAAAAGTTGGCCACCGCCGCTCTAGATTAAAAAAAAAAAAAAATTTCATTTTCCTTTTTTTCATCTGTAAACTAAAAAATTTTGTTGGATCACTACCTAACATATGTCGAGTCTTTTGCACCGATAGTGTATTTACATTCTTTCAACTGCCACAAAGTTGCTATGTATGGTGTATGCAAAACGTATCGTAAGGGCAGCTTGTTCATTTCAATATCGTATGCATTACAGTATAGTCTAAATTTTTTGCATCATTCTATACACATTACCAGGCTGCTATGAAATAGAATGTAACCAATAAGCAAAATTAGAATAAAATTTGCAAAGTTAATAGAGTGTTAATTAACAAATTTAAATCTAGTGACGAAAAAAGCAAGGGAAGTCATCCAGAATTATAATACTGACTGACATCTTTTCTTTGGTTGCTTCCCTTCCCTTAAAAAATGGATCGTGCGTTAGAGTTGATTTTTTTGTCTCTATAGTCACGAATATCTTTCAATTGATCTCTCTCTCTCTCTCTCTCTCTCTTTCGCTTATGCATCTCTCTTCCAATCTCAGTCTCGTCCACATTTCTGTATCTCCATCAGTCTTTCTCTTTATCTCTCTCATTCTCTCTTCTAGGCAAACTTATATGCTGGCGTGGATTGAAAAGCACTTCAGCTTGTCACCATACAAAAAAGGGTTTCTCAGGGGGTCCTCTGATGGCCCGTACGGCTGATGTGGTACAGAGAAGGAATATTGTGA
Organism: Biomphalaria pfeifferi; assembly: GCA_030265305.1. Classification (NCBI taxonomy): domain Eukaryota; kingdom Metazoa; phylum Mollusca; class Gastropoda; family Planorbidae; genus Biomphalaria; species Biomphalaria pfeifferi. Next base: position 1,089,233 of record JASAOG010000225.1, read on the forward strand.
GCGATCCAGTCGTGCTCGGCATCGGGCGTTTATTTCGAAGTGCTAGTTAAAGGGAAAAATTCTCATTTCAAAAGCAACACCTTATGTAACGTACGTAGTCTTAGAAACCTATATATAAATATAAACAGTATTACAGTAATCTCTGTGACAGTGACGTTGTCCATGTGTCTATGTCGTCCACATCTCCAACTCACAGCAATGCTTTCAGATTATATGAACTCATTTTGCGACTTTACAGTAACTACATGTATTAATGAACTAGAAACCTTTTTATAGTTCCTATGTCTACATGTTCCAAGCACATGGTCAATTCAAATGTAAACTACCACACGCTCTAAAAAAAACGCTAAAATAGTATTCTCAATCTGTAGTCCTCTGTCATGAATGGTCAAACCTACGAGTCACTTAGGTCAGACAGGATGCATATTACACACACCTGGGTGTCTGTCATCAATACTGTTATAAATTGAACAAAGCAAACAAAAAATTTTTTAAGTAACATGCTAAGCTACTATTACAAAACTAGTTTTAAAACTTTTATGAAATTTCAAAATGTAACAATTTGTGGTGATACGTGACTACATTTGGCTATAAAAATGGTTCACGAATACATATATATATGTATATATATATATATAACAGATGACCGAGCCTCGATCGGTTGAACAATTTGTTGATGGAAGATATTTGTAATGACAAAAAGGAACGATTAGGTAAAGACTCCCAATCCGAAGAATTGATTTAGTGTTCTTTTAGTTCTAAATAACA